>BQNB010171211.1:0-13591 GCA_026074375.1 Tanacetum coccineum | reverse complement strand
AAAGCGACATGATGACTTTCGGTTGACTTTTAATGGACAATTCTAGCATAAACTTAAAGAAAATGAAACGCATATTTAAAGCACTACACAATCAAATCTCTGGTATCAGCATTAAAACCTTGATGTGTCTAAAAAAACTTTAAAAATTTTAAACAAGATTTATTGGGTTAACTGGAAACACATTCGGGCTAATAAACACTTATCGTGTATAGTTAGGTTGGATTGGTAAGTCGAGATTGTTCATAAGAATATGTGTGTTTTTGTAGTGAGATTCTTATGTTACAATTTGTTTGATTAAAAGCATAAAATTAACAAGCAACGCGAAAAGGATGAGTAAAATAAAAACATGTGAATAAAAAGATCAATTTGTTCATTTTTACTATACATTAAAAGATTTCTACAAAATGATAATATGGGAGGATATGTGATAGAGCTTTGCTATATCCTCCTACACAAACGATAATATTATATTTTTTCCCTTTTATTATCTCTATACATCCAAACCGTCAATTCTGACACTTGTCATGATCCTGTGGGTAGTTAATAAAAGTAGGAGTTTGTAGTAGGAGGAAATATCATTTATGTAAGAAATGATATTTCCTCCTACTTAATGT
Organism: Tanacetum coccineum; assembly: GCA_026074375.1. Classification (NCBI taxonomy): domain Eukaryota; kingdom Viridiplantae; phylum Streptophyta; class Magnoliopsida; order Asterales; family Asteraceae; genus Tanacetum; species Tanacetum coccineum. The sequence goes on along the minus strand of BQNB010171211.1, from coordinate 12,977 downwards.
TCCTACATATCCTCATACTGCCATGATCCTGACATGTGGAAAACTTGACGGTCCAGATGAAATGAGATGAAGAGAGATAATGAGTGGAAAACACTTGTAATTTTTTGTATGTGTAGGAGTAGGGATGGCAAAAGCATCCGAAAACGACGGGGAAAACCGAAACCCGAACCGGTTGGGTCGGGTTCGGGGGCGAATTGTGGGGTTTGGATGCGGGTTTGAGTATTGATAAAAAAAATTAGTCGGGTACGAGTTCGGTGACAGGTTCTAGTAAAACCCGCCCCGATTACCCGTACCCATACCAATACCCGTTTACCCGAATTTGTACCCGCCTTATTGCTATTATGATTAATTAGAGTACATATATATTATATATAATTTCTTTCATTGTATTTTTTATATAAGTATCTTTATTAACTAACATATTTGGATGTCGTACATTATTATTTGAAAGCGTTAAATCGTTAGATATGGTATTTGTTTTCTAGCCTCTTAATTTTTTTTTAATATATTAGGGTGTTTTGCTTTATTTTGTCGGTGGGTTTTAGTGTGATTTAATCTTAATACCTGCGATTTTGTCCATAGAATATTCAATTGATGATATCCGATACCCGCGAAGAAACCCAAAAAATCAGTGGATAATATTAACTGGGTACCCAACGGGTAATGGGGCGGGTACGAATGTGGATATCATAAACGGATGCGGGTACGAGTACACAAAAACCCGCCCTGAACCTGACCCGTTGCCATCTCTAGGTAGGAGGATGTATAAGAAGAAAATGTAGGATGATATAGCAATACTCATTATAATGGGAGAAGCAATTGATTGGGATATGATTGATACCTAAACAAAAATGCTAATTCATCCTATAAAACCTTCCTAATAATCTTCTTACACACATGATCCTGATAAGTTGCGAAACTGACGGTTTAAATTTAAAGAGATAATAAGTGGAAAAAATATATATTATATGATTGTATGTGTAAGAGGATAAGTAAAATGATTTTGTAGGAGGTTTTAACAATACTCGTACATAAATTGATGTTGAAAGTTGACTTTTAAGAAAGCATTTGGATTATACGAAACAATAACTAAACTTAAAGGACCCAATTCTTGAAAAGCTAAAAAGTTACCACTATCCATCCATTCACCTATTATTACACACTTTAAATCCTAACAGTCTCTTTTACCCCCTTCATCATTGACTACGTTCATATTACATCATAATAGAGTATGAATGTGATCAGGCCCGTCTCTTAATTTATAAAAAATTTGAAGGTTTTGAACGAAATTACTTAACGAGGTTTTTCGAGAATAAATGTTATATATAAAGTGTTACCATTTATAAAATATAATGCAATTATTTATCTAAACTTTCAACATATTATTAATTTAAGATACTTTTTTCTTCGTGAAAAAATATAGGTACGCATCCATATAATTGTTAATGGAAAAATTTTGTGGGTTCTAAAAATTTTAGAGCCCTATGCGGTCGGCTAACTTGCACACCCTTAAAGACGGCCCTGAATGTGACTTATCTTTGCCAATTCATATGCAAAATTTCACCCTCGTAACTAGAAAACAATCACTCAAATAGCTTGATCTTTACCAACTCGGGGTACAAAATTGTTTTGTTGGTTAATCAATCGTCATCATGTCTAGATTGCTTACCTTTGTATCAAAAACGTTAATATCACTTTAAACCTTTTTCGAGAAACTTATACTAAAATGCACGTTCGATCCATTTCATTATTGATACACTTTCAGATATTATATTATCTCATCATAACCTAAAGATTTGACACATATCAAGTGTTGTTAACTTGACACAATATTTAGCGGCAATTTCTATCCTTTATAGATTCATATCATTATATAGGTATTTTTCTTCTAAAGTAAATTATTGTCACTCAATCGAGCTTGTGTGCATGCGTTACATGAGCGTAAAAATAATCCAATCATTAAACACTCGAGAATTCTAATCTACGGATGATAGTTGGCTTTCCGTTGAAAAATAGCACCTCATGTCCACTCGTTGTCCTCATTTCCCTAGACATGATAGCGGCGCGTAGCTTCGAGATTTATTATCTGTCAGATTATAACCCTTCATACTATTATTTAGTACAACTTACCCCCTAGTTTTTCCTTTTTACATTTTGGAAATAAATATAACTTTTGTTGATTCAACACACTTTTCTACCTATATAAAGGATATGAATTAGGCCTTGATGACTAGGCCGGTGACCAGACAGTTTAATGCTGATTCAAAGGGCATTTTTGTCCAAAAAATTCGATTTCTAAATACTGTGTGTAAAATAAGGGGCACAATCATCAATTGTAACTTGCCTTCATAAACTGCTATAATTTCTGATAACAACTCATCTCTATTCAATGAGAGTTACTTTGCTACAATCTCTCTTAATTTTTAAAATACTTTCCAAACTTATCATCTTGATTCATTATGATTTCAAATTCATATACACAAAATCATGCCTCATATACAGGCATAACTCACTTCACATGCATTTATCAGTTTTTCATTTCAAAATAGAAGGATCAACAAGGTTCGTTTAACTTTCGATTATTATGTACATGCAATTTAGTACACGATTTGAGATTGCTTATTTCAAATTGATTAATTTTTGCAAATTTAAATCCACATCAATTGGGTTCAATTTTCATCAAAAACCTTATTTTGCTCACAATAGTTAGGGCAGTTTGGCCAATTAGGTCAATTAGTGTTAATTTTGGGCTATTTAGGTGGTTTTATGGATTTAAAATTGTAACTCGGCGTTTAATTTTGTTTTGTGGAAAATTGATAATTTTGATGAATAAAAATCGTAGATGGTTTGATTTGATTAATGCGATTTCGGATTAAGTTTTGACAATCATAAAAAAGGTAAGCGATTAGTAAACTCGATTTACATGAATGACTTATTTTGTTTCATATTCTTTATCTTCATCTTCATTACTAGTTTTAATGCCCGTGCATGCACGGGGCTTAGACATTATGTTTTTTTAACTACATATATATATATTTTCTGTTTTATAAGTTATGTTATAGAGTATTATCGAAATATATGAAGATAATAGATTCATTAAATCTTTTATATATTACGTAGTATATGAATTTGATGATGATTACTCATTTTTTTTTATTTACCTGTTTTTTGACTCGACATTGTGAGCCAACTAATCCAAGCGAAACAACCCTTTTAGGTAGCCCGGAGTCGGGTCAAGTGAACCTTTGATGTGCTTCGGTTGTACAACATGATTTCAGGCCGACAATGAAAAATCTACCAAAAACTCTTCGGGTAGATTTGAGATGTGATTAGATTATGTTAAATCTTTGTTTGGAAGTAAGAAATTGTTTACGTTTGTTGTATTTTAAAATATAAAGTCTAGAGGTTTAAAGTTTAAGGGGTTATTTGTTTATTTTTTAAAGTTATAATAAAACTTGTAAATTTATAAATTTACACTTTTAACTCTATATAATTTATTTAAAATTAAACTACTAAAGTTTTATTAATTATCTCCCATTTTTTTAAGTTTTTGTTTTCACAAATTTGACACATATATTTTTATGTGTTTTTTTTCTCCATCAAATTTCTCTACCAATTTTTTTTAATTTTGACCAAATTGATTCAATTTTGACTTTTTATTGACCAATCAGATCGCACGATTTTGCCTATGTGGCAAAATCAAACATTCTGATTGGTCCAAATTATTTTCACATAAGATTTAATTTGATAAAAAACTCTGAAATAATGTAATTCTTTTATTATATAAAAGATTTGTCAAACGAAACTTATATTTTAAATATCTTATTTTTTCAAAAAAAAAACACAATCTCTCTATAATATTTGGTGCCAAACATAACCTTCATCAGGTTCACTAGCGTTTCATCGGCCAGAGCTAACTACACTCTTAACATTTTGATTGATGGATAGATTGATGCAAGTTGCTCAACTAGATTTGGGGGGTAATTTTGGTTTGTTTATTTGGAATCAAAATGGTAAAGGATTTTGAAAATAATATGGAATGACAATAAAATTAGATTATAAATAAGGCACACTAGCCCCCCCCCCCTAATTTCTTATGAGAAAGCCTGCAAATTAAGATATGATTTCAATTTTTGATAACCACATTAATATACCAAACATTAACTATCATTCAACTATCATTCTCCCATTCCTATAGGCCCATACCAAACGCACCCTTGATTATTATACATATAAAAATTGCCACCCTTTCAGCTTTTCACCCGAGTAAAATTTTAAGTTGCCAAATTTTTGATTATTTTTGTATACTGTTGAAGTAATTCTTTGTAGCGGGGTTGAATGCGAGAAAGATACTCCTGACTTGTGACGTCAAGGTCCTTCGGCTTCCTGTATGGGTGAAACAGACGCGTTAGCCTAGGCCTAGGTGTGACCTCAAGACCAAACTCCGGCGTGAGAGTAAGTATGTGATAATGTCGAAAGGCTCAAGTAATAAATGTAAGTATGAGTGCAGTAAATGCTACCCGTGGGTGTATAAATGCGGGGTATTTATACACCTCGAATTACAGCACTGATACCCAAACAACAAAAATCCCATAGGCTGACCACCAACCCACCACCCTAAATAACCTACCACCACACCCTCCCCCACCCACACCCAAACCACACCCCCACAACCAAAGCCCCACCCCACCCTACCCCCCCCACTTATCCCCCCCCCCCTCCACAGCCACTCCCAATCATACCAGTTTATAACAAATAACACGACCCCATATATATAAAACCAAACACCACAAAAACCCACCCAACACTAGTGCTGCCACTAGTTTGTGGTACTTTTCCTGACTACGAGTACGACGATTCTACTTGCTCCTATGGTATTGTCCAGCGGCATGGGCCGTAGAGGGAACATAGATACCGTAAAATTAAGAGTAGGCAGTGTACCTTAGGTCCTTGCTATTGTCTGCTGGATAAAGCGGTGCTTCGTCTTTGTCTTCCGGTGAACCTTTCGAATTATGTGACCTCCGGTGAAATCCTCTGGCATATATGTCGTCATATACAAAAGTTTAACGTATAACTCATATTTATTTTTAGCCAACATCTACCTAGCAGAGTTGGTCAGGAGGTTGTTACCACATGGAGGAGGTCTCGGGTTCGAGCCTCCCCGTGGAGGTTTTCCTTCTGGGCAAAAAAGGGATTAAGCCGTAAAAATAGTATCGAACTTTTTCAAATTTATCGATTTGGTACATGTACTCTTTAAAAGCTGTACAATAGCAACGAACCTCAATAAGTGTGTCGATATGCACATTTTGATGACGTGTCGTACATGAAAGGTTGACACGTGGCAACCATTTATAACGTGACATCGTTAAATGACATCAAAATGTGACAATCGACACACTTATTGAAAGTTCGATCTATTGTACATCTTTTAAAGAGTACACGAACCAAATCGATAAATTTGAAAGTAGTTCGTTGTTATTTTATGGCAAATCCCCGAAAAAACAGGAGTGAAGTTTATCCCTTAAGGCGAAAGTTCGAGTCTTGCATACTGTCAATTGGATATCACTGTGGGCTCGAATAATTAACTACTAACTTGCCATATTTAAATAATAATAATAAATAAATCAATAAATAAATAAATAAAAATAAGATTTTTTTAAAAAAAAAAAAAAACACATTTTTATTTTTATATTAACTTTAATATTAATACTAAATAGTTTGTACATACAGTTCAGGGTGTAAAACGAGAATAGTCAAGCCGAGCATTGCCAAGCACGAGCTCGACTACTAAAACTTGAACTCGAAACTAAAACTTGAACTCTATAGAGACCCCTTGGTCCACGAGAAGTACAAATGTTTTGTACTTTCTACCCTTTTTGTCTTCTTGTTTACAGTATAACACAGTTTTTTTTATATCAAGTTTATGTTCGTACTTTTTGCCGCTAATACTTTTAGTTGTTAAACAATATAATTTTTATTCCGCATTTTCCGTTTCACAGTTTTATAATATAAACCAAATTATAAAAATAAAATAATTTAAAAAAAAACCGAAAAACATCGAGTTGTACAAATATCTTTTTAGGGGGGGGGTCATTATATCTTACCCTTTTATTAACTAGTTTAATACTCGTGAACGCACGGGGTTTCGACATTAAATTTTATTTAAGTTTAAATTTTGCAAGTGTTGTTTTTTTCTGTATTTGCACATTGGGTTTTGTTTACCATTATTTTAGTAATTGTGAATGCGGGTTTCTCTTAATTTAAACAATTATAACAGTTATAATAAATGTTTCCCGCCATATTAAACAAAGAATGCTAATCTCGATGTTTGTCAAATACATTGTTGTGTGTTAATAATAATTTAACCGTATTTAATATTAAAACCTGTGTACACATGTAATAAACTTATAAAATGGAATAACAATGAGTCCTTATTGAACGCATATAGTAAAAATAATCTTTTTCGGTATATTCTTACTTAAACTCATAAAGAGAAAAAACATGAGTTGTTCGTATACGTACAAATCGTCTATTTATTTATATACACAATGATTCGTGCTTTCATTTTGATATTAATAATCTTGTGCATATATATGTTGTATTTTTAAAACAAGATATATGTTGTATTTTTAAAATATAAAGTATAGAGAAAGTCTAAGGGGTTATTTGTTTATCTTTTGAAGTTATTAGAAAAATAAAAACTTATAAATTTAACACCTTAACTCTATAATTATTTATTTAGAAATTCAACCATATAGTTTTTTATTTAATTACTTCATATTTATTAAAGCTTTTGTTCTTTCACATTTTGACACATATATATTTATGTGTTTTTTTCTCCACCAAAATTTCTAACAAAATTTTCAATTTTGGTTTTCTTAACCAATGAGATCACAACGGATTTTGCCACCTGGCAAAATCAAATCGATCTGATTAGTCTAAATAATTTTTTTTCTATAAGATCAATCTCATTAAACCTAAAACTCCAAAATTATGAAATTCTTATTATTATCTAAGAGGGCAGGGTATGGTGGCGCCATGACTTTTTTTTTGAACGGCGGATTTTATTGAAACAAAAAGACTAGCAAGAAGCTAGAAATTACAAAGTAACAAGATGCGGGTTTTTAAGCCAATCTACCCAACTAAAAGACTTTTTACATCTATGATTACACCAAATGAAGGATCGGGTGACTACCTCCTCAAATATAAGCGCCTTCGAAGGACAAGCCGAACCAAAAATGCTCTTGTTACGGAAATTCCAAATGTACCACCACAAGACATAACAAACACCTTCGAACAACTCTTTTAGTGTTTAGAAAAGAAGACGATACTCAACAACCATTCAAACCATACCTCATAAGAGTAAACCATCACGACATCAATCTACTCACCAAAGCAAAACCTTGCTAAATAATCCTCTAGATATAGGCAAGTAAAGAAAATATGGCTAGATGATTCCACATTCTTTTCGCATAAAGGACATAGAATCGACTCAATATCCATGCCTCTTTTAGAGATGTTCAACCGAGTAGGTAAGATGTCCAACTTAACTTTCCAAGCGTGAATATTGACTTTAATAGGCACGACTTTTATCCAACGGGTTTTGGAAGAGACCACTGGTAATGAGTTTGCGTCAAGGAGATTCCTAACCGAAGCGACTGTAAACTCACCACAACCTTCTAAAGACCATCTCCATCTATCCTTCGAATCGAAGAGAGTAATTCCCTCCATAATCTTCACGAGCTGAATATATTGAAGCTCTTCAGCTCCAGCTCTTGGAGCTCTACGAAACGAACACAGAAGATCATCATGAGATAACTTCAACCCCCCTGAAAATATTTTTTTGAGTCTCTCAATGCATACATTCTGGAAAGTCAGATTGGAAAGTGTTTGTCGTCCTTCCAATCGTCCTCCCAGGAACCGAATGTCTACCCCGGTTGCCCATCTTTATGTAAAAGAGATCCCATCAAAAATCATCCCCCTGCTCTGAATAGTTGAACCTCCTTGACGATATCCAACCATAAGGATGGATGGTGGCTTCGAACATGTTTACCAATCTTTCCGTCTTCTCCATGTATCCCTTTAATAATTTTGGTCCATAAAGCTGATTGTTGTGTGCAGAAACGCCAAACCCATTTGAATAAAAGAGCTCTATTAAGAGCGTAGAAACTCGAAACTCCAAGACCTCCCTTTTCTTTAGAAGCCAAAACTTTATTCCATTAAACCCTGAGTGGGTTCTTTCATTTATGACTCGTTACCATATAAAGAGATGACATGTAATGGATTCCATATTGAGAAGAACCTTCGCTGGAACTTTGAATAAGGACATATGGTATATTGGCAACGAACCTAGGACAGATTTCAAAAGAGTTAGCCTTCCCCCGATAGATAAGGTCTTCAACTTCCATTTAGATAAACGAGTTAAAATATTATTGACAATCTCGCTCCACGATTGAATCCGAGACATAAGGCAACCAACTTTGGAACCTAAATACGAGAAAGGCACTTGAAGAATTGCAATCCAATTTCTTTGCTTCCTGATCCACCTTGTCGCTAGAAACCGAAAATCTCGCCATGAGTTTGACTTTTGAGCATGTTTATATATCCGTAAACTACCAAGCGTGATAAAAATGAGTCCCAACACACGAAGAAAAGTATCGCAATATTAGCTTCGCTCCAATGACCCATGAAAACCACGTCATCCGCATAGAAAAGATGAGAAACTTGAAGAGAAGAACCAACCTGAATACCTTTAAATAAGCCTGCGTCCACCACTCTTTGCATCGAGATATGTAGACTCTCCATGATCAAAAGAAACAAGAACGGCGAGAGAGGATCACCTTGCATTAGGCCTCTATGGAACTAAAATTTCCTTAGAGGACTCACCATTTCACAATAACCGTACCTTGGAAGGAGAGTAAGCAATTTTTGGATCCCAACCACAAACACTTCGTACCAATCCGAACCTTTTTTAAAAACGTCATCCAAAGTAATCCAACGGACCGAATCAGTATGCCTTTTCGAAGTCTACCTTGTTAGGAATACGAAATTCCTAGAAAAGTCTCGGTCACTTCATAAATATCGATAGATAGCTCGTCAAGTAATATTTGGAAACTTACATAGGTAACTAGTCCAAGGTCCATGGAAAGCCCATGTAACCAAGGCCCATGTCCACCTTATGTAAGTATAAATACCCTCTCCACACATGGAGAGGGTGTTGGTTCTCTTTGTATTTTCCCACATAGTTCAATCAACCATCCATGTTTTTCCATTTTACTTTCTCTCTCTAGTTCATCTTTTGTGAGAAATGATTTTCTTTCAATTGGTATTCAAAGAGCCATGGTCTATCTTGGTGGCCTTTAGTGTTTCGATAGTGGTTTTCCGATTTGGTCTTAATTATTTTTTTCTTTCTTTCGACAAATTTTTAAACCCCCCGAAAGTTTTTTTTTTTTATTTTTTTATTAATTTAAAAACGTTTTATCATTCGGATTTTTTTTCTTATTCAGATAACTGTTCTCAGTTTTATATCAAACGTTTTTTTTGGGCTCAGATCTTGTTGGGCTTCAAAATTTTTTGTCACAATTCCATTGTGATACTGTTAGTGGTTTTAAACAAATTCTATCCACCAAATCGTTGGTATTTTTTATCTTTGTTTCTTGTTGTGTTTCATTGTTTTTTATTTTTTCCTTTTTTCGTTGTTCTATAAAACGTGTTCCATTCTCTTCTAAAAACCATAGCTAGTTTAAAAGTTGTTTCGTTCTCAAAGCTTATTTGAAGTCGTCGTCTTGGTTTAGTCATGGTTTTAAGAGCTTATTGAAGTTTTTTTGGGTTGACTTATCTTTGTTTGTACACGGTGTGGAAAAGAAGAAAGACACACACGAGGTGTTTGATGTTCTGTTTCAAACCGATCTAGTTAAACTCCTAGAGGACCCGAACGAGTAAATACCAAGTGTGAGCCGAACTAGTTGCCTTGTTAGTGGACCGAACGAGTTTCAAACTTAGTGAACCGAACGAGTGTACACTCTTGAGGACCGAACGAGTTTTAAACTTTGTGGACCGAACGAGTTGGTCACCCTTGTGAGCCGAACCAGTTTAAAGTCAAACTAGTTTATGTGTTACGAAACCGAACGAGTGAAATTCTTGTACAAACCGAACGAGTTTCATTTCTGCATCAACCGAACGAGTTCAACTGTGAGCAACCGATCTAGTATCACCGAACTAGTTAAAATCTTAAAGAACCGATCTAGTTTCTTCACAAGTAACCGATCTAGTCATTTTCTATAAGGAACCGACGAGTTAATGAGAGAAGGAACCGAACTAGTTGAAGAATAGAAGACCGATCTAGTTTCATTCTTTAGAAGCAACCGATCTAGTTCCAGTTTCATTGCAACCGAACTAGATTTTAAAGAAGTGAACTATACTCGTTTTAAGTAATTTTTGGTTTTTTTCGATTTCGAGTGTCGTTCAACGACGGGTCTTACGAATTATACCATCGTGATCGTGACATCGTTTCGATCAACGTGGTATATTTATTTTCTACCGACGATCACCGTAGCATTCCGCGAGCAAGGAAACACAATAGTTATTTGTTTGGCGGCAGGCTTCCTAGTTTCAGTACGAAGAATAAGAAGTTTTTTTTAATATATTTCAAATTTCAATTTTCCATTTTCTTAAACCTTTAGTTAATCACTAATTTTACTATTAGCCCTTTAAACCTACAAAACATTTCAATTTTTAACCTTAGTCCAAATAATAATCTTTACTATTAGTCCTTATCTTAAGAAATTTTTTAATTTTAACCTTTATTTTCACACATTTCTTTTTAAGTCTCTATTTTTCAACTTTTATTTTTTAGTTTTAATTAATTACCATAGCTAGTCCATTTTAAGTTTTTTTTTTTTATCAACAATCGTTAATAAACTCAAGAACTTAAAAACGCCAACAACAATTTCAACATCAATTCATATTTTATTCACGGTTTCTTCTTGATTTTGTAAAATCCCGCGAAAGATACGATTCTTTCTTTTCTCTGTTTTAATCAAAGACTTGTAAATCCCGTGAACGTTAATTGATTTCAAACCACAACAAAATCACTTAATCCACTTAAGATTTTTAATTTCATTTCACACATCGAATTTCAATGGAATCTTTGAATTCTAATTCTCAAGAGAGAGATGCATCAGCTGCAACAAATGCAAGACAAAGCAAAGGAAAAATGCATGGAATCATTTCGCCTACTTCATTCACATCTTAAGGCTCTTTCAATCAAGGGAGGATTTCGAACGAGGGATAAGGATTTCAAGAAATTGAATCCATTGAATACACTCGAACTGAGATTCAACAAATCCGTGATACACTGATCCAACACATGGAATCCGTTAAGAAGTCTGTTGATGAAAGAGCACAGCATAAACGAGAAAATAACAGAAGGGTGAATGATAGAGTGATGCAGTCAACAGAGGGAAAAGTGGATTCGAGTAAAACATTAGATGCTGGTTTGGTTGTTACGGAAAGCACTAAGACAGAATCAGAAAGGTATGTTTCAAGCAGCAGCTCTGGGAAAGATACACATGCTGAGGATGCAGATATTAACTCTGTGAATGACAAACAGCCATTAGCCGAGGTACAATTGACTGTTCAACATGATACTCTTGCTTATGAACAACAACATTCTGTGTAATCTGAACCCATTTATGACACACATCTGTTGGAAAAGGTTGATAGCAATACCACTCCTGATTCAACAAATATGTATCATAGGGGAGGAGAGATTGACCAGAATGCTAAAAAATGTCAAGTTTCATGTCCTTTACTTGATCCATCATTTGATAACATGACAACTGAATTTTCAAACCAATCTCTCGAGTCTGAAAATATTTTTCTCAAAAAGACCGTTGCCCAACTTCAAAAAGACTTTTCAAGAATGGAAACACATTGTGTTAACATGGAACTTAAATATCAAAATCAAGCTTTAAAAGACGGGCAACATGGTCAAATTTTGAATGAAACAAGTAATAAAGCCAAGATTAACAAGGAAATTGAGTACTTTAAAGATCAAATATCGAAATTGAAACATAGTTGTGGCTAAATACTTGCAGAGAATGAGAAGTTGCATAAGGAAAATGAGCATTTGAAACAGACTTACAAAGATCTTTACGATTTTATCAAAAAGACACAAGCTCAGACAAAAGACCATAATGACTCACTGATTGCTCAAATAAATAGTAAGACAGTTGAAAATGCTGATTTAAAGGCTCAGATTCAGGAAAAGGTTTTTGCGAATGCAACATTGAAAAACGAATTAAGAAAGTTAAAAGGAAATAGCATGGATACTAAGTTTATAAAACCATCTATCTTGGGAAAACCGGTTTTACAACCACCCAGAAACCAATGAGTTGTTAGACAACCGAATGTGTTTAAATCTGAACGACCTAATTTTTCAAAACCACGGTTTGCCTCCCAAGTTGATGTGAATAACGTTTTGTCAAAACAAGTCACTCAACATTATTTGCATAAGGGAAGAGAATCTACTTTTGCAATACCTAATCATATGATTGCATCTAGCTCATCTAGGAATAGTTCTAAGAACATGCTAAGATTTAGTTCAAATGACATGGTTCATAATCACTATCTAGAAGAAGCTCAGAAAAAGACACAAGAAAAAGATAGAAATTCAAAATCTAGTGTGATACATTCTACTAGGATACAAAACAATACTAATGGTAGCAAACAAAAACCTAGGAGCAACAATCAAACAACTAGGAGTTTGCCTGTATATAATAGTAGTTGTGTAACGTCAAATGTTGTGCCACTAGTAGATCACTCTAGGAATTCTATTCCTTTTTTAGATTTCAAACACTTTGTATGTTCTACATGTCATAAATGTGTCTTTAATTCAAATCATGATGCTTGTGTAACAAAACTCCTAAAGGAGGTGAATTCACGGGCTAAGATTCAATCCCATAAGACCAGAAACA
>BQNB010171210.1:327-13591 GCA_026074375.1 Tanacetum coccineum | reverse complement strand
TCCACTTCTTCACCATCTTCATCCTTGAGCAAAGGCTTTTGAGTTTCCATTGGTATGCTTGCAGTCTTGACTTCTGTAAACCTAAATTTCTTTAGAATGTCACCAACATATTTATCTTGACTAATAACTATGCCATTCTTCTTCTGTTGCACTTGTAATCCAAAAAAGAATGTAAGTTCTCCCATAGACCTCTTCTGAAATTTCTCATGCATCAACTTCTTAAATGCAATGCATAACTTCTTATTTGTTGAACCAGTGATGTCATCCATATACACTTGAACTAGCAAAATATCACCTTTGTGCCTTCTGATAAATAAGGGCTTGTTAATTTTCCCTCTTTCAAACCCATTGTACAACATATATGTTGGCAAGGTTTCATACCAGGCTCTAGGAGCTTGATATAGTCCATACAGTGCTTTTTCAACCTTGTATACTCTATCAGGAAAGTCTGGATCTTCAAATCCTGGTGGTTGACATACATACACCTCTTCTTCAATCTTCCCATAGAGAAAATCACTTTTTACATCCATTTGATACACCATAAAATCTTTAAATGAAACATAAGCTAAAAATAGCCGTATAGATTTAATTCTTGCAACAGAGGAAAAATCATCAACATAGTCAATCCCTTCTTCTTGTGTATACCCTTGAGCAACCAATCTTGCTTTATTTCTTCTCACAATTCCCCTTTCATCCTTTTTATTCTTGAAAACCCATTTAGTGCCAATAGCCCTTTTTCCATTTAGTGAATCCACTAAAGTCCAAACTTCTTGTAGCTTGAATTGTAGAAGCTCTTCCTGCATAGCCTCTATCCAGCTTGGATCTTTCAATGCATGAATTAACTTTTTGGGTTCTTCTTGTGATAAAAAGCAAGCAAACAAGCAGTTTTGAAGGTCATTATGGTTTGTTCTTTGTTTAATAGTACTAACAAACCCATGTTCCTCCAAATTCTTTGACATATTTCTTGTATTTGTAGTAGCTGATTGCAATCTCCAATCACTTGATCAAGGAGGATGATCTTTATTGATCCTTGGGGTAAAAAAGTTAGAATAGACCGACATGGATTGTTGTATCCAAATTGTTTATGTCAGCCATTACACGATATCTTCATTATCTCTTCTGAAGTCAAATATGCTATAATCTTCCAAAGCAGGCATATCTGGATCAAATGGAAGTTCAATGCTTGTTTTTCCACCAACAGCATTAACTTCATTTGTACTAGCAGCATTAACATTGTTAGTGATCTTAACAGTTAATCTTCCTTATCTTGATCATTACATCACTATCTTTTCTGATCTCATCCAACCTTCCTTTCCATATCATCATGAGGATGGATCCATCATCATGAGAACTCTTTGGATTTTGGGAAAATGGTGGATTAGCAGTCCATAATGGTAGCAAAATGTAATCTTTCACATGTTATGTCTCATTTCTAGCTTGATCTGCATTATTACTTGCTTTTATACCTGCAACATCATTAAACTATGTACCTACAACAATTGGCTCATAATTCATTATTCTTGTTAATGCATCAATATCAAATAGCCAATCTGGTCCACTACCTGACAACATTTAGGCTGTACTCACACAGGAACCCTAATATGCAAGCTTATTCTTCACTATCCTTGTTCAACTTTGAATACTCTAAAGGCTAAACTATCAAAGAGATATCCAACAAAGAAAACCTTCTCGTGCCTACCATTAAATTTGCCTAATGGTCTATGGTAATAAAATTGTAACCATACACCCAAATGGTCTCATAAAACTTAAAGTTGGTGTTCTATCATGAAAAAGTTCATATGGGGTCTTGTTATGAGGCTTAACTACTAACACTCTATTTTGCACTTAGCAAGCAAGTATTGACTGCTTCTGTCCAAAAAGTAGTTGGCAACTTATAATCAGCTAGCATAGTCCTAGCAGCCTCAATTAGTGTCCTATTTATCCTCTTAGCAACTCTATTTTGTTAAGGAGTTCTAGCTACACTAAATTGTCTCAAAATACCCTTCATTTCACAAAACTGATTCATTTCTCTGTTTTTGAACTCAGTCCCATTATCACATCTAAATAACTTTAACCTTGTGATACTTCTAGATTTTCTACCCAGTTATAAAGGACTTAATAATGCCACTAGTCTCATCCTTAGTAGCTAGAAAGAAAACCCATGTAAACCTACAGTAATCATCTGTGACAACTAGGCAATACATTTTCTTCATAAGGAATTTTACAAATGTTGGACCGAACAGTCCCATAAGCAACAAATATTAAAAGGAAGACTGATTAAGTTCTCTTTTTGACTTACAAGAGCTTTGGATTCTGCTTTCCCTTTGACAAGCAAACACAGTTATCATCAATTTCAAAAGTTTGGAAGGTAAATCTCTTACAAGATTTCCCTTAACCAATTTATTCATGGTTTTAAAATTTAAGTGACCCAGCCTTCTATGCCAAAGTTTAGATTCATTAGATGTGGCTTTTGCAAAAAGGCAAGTTAAACCTCCTTTAGGAACTATTTTCTTTAAATCAACACTATACATATTATTTTTTCTAGGAACTCTATGTAAAATTTAACTTTCATCAATTAACTTAAAGTTTGGAGATAAAACAATACATGCAGTGTCATTAAAAAGAACACTATTCTTTTTATCACACATTGTGAGACACTAAGAGATTAAAACTTTAACTCCTCCCATAAAATTACACATTTTCAAAATCTAGATTACTAGTTTTAATAGTACATTTTTTTGTGATTTTCCCTCCTTTGGGGTTCCCTTTAAAGGTAACATATCCTCCATCTATCTCTTCATAGTCTGTAAGATAGGACATGTTCCCTGTCATGTGCCTTGAGCATCCACTATCAATCACTCCTTGATCCTGTAAATCTATTTGTGGATTTCCTGCACATTAGATAAGAAAATCAGTTTATTTTGGGGACCCAAGCCATCACTGACTTAGATCTGCCTTGTGCATCAATATAATCAAACTTTTTTTAGGGTGATTGATACACTGTTGTTTTTAGAAACATGGTTTAAAACTTTAGTCTTTGGTTTCCAAACCCAACAAGCTGAGGCCTTAACAACATTAACATTATTTCCCTTAACAGCATTAACTACTGTTTTTGGCCTAGCATTATTAAATTTTTTACCACTAACAGTATTAACCCTTTGATCAATATTACTGTTTTTAAATACTGTGTTCTTATGAATGGGCCTCTTAACAGTTAAATGTGCTATTTTAGAAAGATATGACATTGGTCTAGCAACATTCACTGTTGTTTTTGAGTGAGCAGTATTAACTTGTCTAGCAGTATTAACTGATACTGCTATTTTAGAAATATTTTGTCTAGCAGTATTAATTGATACTAAGCCAGACTTCATTAGTACTGTTCTTGGAACTAAGTTCTTTTTAGCACAGGGGTGAGTCTTTTTAGCAAAATTTTTGATGATTCACCCTTTGAGTATTGTTCCAAACAGGTTTTACCATCCTTTGATTTTGAAACTATTTTTGATGGTAATTGCAATTAGCTTGCAAATGATCAAAGCTTCCACACACATGATATGCCTTATTAAATATCTCAAAATTGCTTCTTCGTTTTTGAGACATCATATTGTTCCAATTTCTTTGATTGCCTCTTGGATTGTGAGTGTTTTGCCTATGTTTCTCAACTTGTTTAACAATTTTCCTAGCAGTTTTCTCTTGTTGCTTAGGTTTGACAAACTCTATCTTAGCAATACTAGGCTTAACTGTTTTCTTCTCAGTTTTAGGTTGAGACACATTTTCTTCCTCACTATCTGACACCCAATCTTCAATAATTAGGGAATCATCAGACTTCCTAACTACCTTAGACACTTCTTCATCAGACTTTCTGTTCTCAACTACAGGCTTATTAACAAACTCATCTAAACCAGTAAAAGACAAATCAGGTGTTGGAGGCATGAAATTTCCTGTGTAGGGAGGTGGAACTGCATTATATTTTTCATAGCCTAAACCTTTCTTGCAATTGTCAACTATCTGACACTCTATGAGCTTGTCTAAACTTTTAGATGCATTTTCAAATTTATCTACATTAAATTGAAGCATCTTTTCTGGGGGAGTTTTATTGAATTTTTTCAGCTTCCTTCCTAAGCTCTTCTAAAAGTTATTTCTCTACTTGAATATCCATTTTAATCATTACTGTTTTTACTACATAAACATAATCATTCTTTAATATAAAATTTAAGTTTTTTTCTTCCACTGATTCTAAACCTGTTTTATAACCTAAAACCATTAAACTATATTTCTCTAAATCTCTTAACAATTGATCATTTTGAGATTTAAGTAATTTAACAGTTTCCATACAAGATTTTGAACAATTTGAATTATTAGATACCTCTGGGTCAGGCTTGAAGATGAGTAAGCCATGAGTGCATAATTAGGTCCTTCCTCTGCCTGATCACTCTAGTCATATCCACCAAGACCATCATATGACACCAAAGCTGTGAAAGTAGATATTTCCACAGGCACACTCCTTCTTGAGATTTCATTGTTCTTGTTGTCTTGATTTCTTAGAGCTCTGCACTTCCTAGCAAAATGTCCCCTCTTGTGACAATTGTAGCACTCCACTTTGGACTTATCAAAACTAATAGTCTCATTACCATTAACAGTAAGCTTCCTTCCTGTATTCTTCAAAAACCTTCTAGCCCTCATAGTCAACATGGCCATTTGCCATCTTAAATCCAGTGAACGCGATTATGACATAAGTGCAGCTTCTAGTATCACATATTGGTGGTTTAGAAGAAAGGAATTTTACATAAACAAACACAGTGAGCCCTCAGATCGTGAAGAAGTCAGATCCCAGATGCGAGTTCTCAGTGTGATCCGTGTCAAGACTTTCGAATAATACGGCTACAACTACTTGAGAGAGATAATTCTTCGCTGAGCTGACTACAAAGAATACAAGATCTCAAAAAAGGATTTTAAAAACCTTCACCCAAATGATTTTAAAGATCTGTATCTACTCAATATTCATGACAAACTCAACCATCTATCTAAATCAGACAAGACCCATCTACACACAGCAGTTAACATGTGGATCAGAAACCTGGTCATCAGGAATCGTGTGGGAGACTTGCAGCTCAGAATTGAGAGCTATCAAACAAAGCTCGACCTCGAACGTCCTAATTAGGATGCAACTGACTATTTCTTCAAAGAAGATTATACGATTGTCCCAAAGCCAAGAGCCGTTATCTACAGAGACAGAAATGATCAGAGAAAGTTGATGAGGCTGAATGAGATACACAAGTTTAGTGATGGGACGTTGACAAGAGTCATGGAAAAGTTGGATCACATGGTTAAAGACTTTCATCTGTTCGAGTACAATAAGGGCATGGAGACGAGGAAATGGTCAGAGGATGACAAAAGGAGGAGCAAAGACTTCATCACAGCGATCGAGAAAAGACTACAGATCAGGAGGATCTTTCGAAGTCTGGAAAGCTTTGTTGGAGGAAGAATAAGAGATATTGACTACAGGCTGATCAACAGAACAACGTGACGACATCGTCGTTACAATAAAAAGGTCAATATTTTCTCATTTGTGAATAATATATCTTGTACATTAGTAAGTAGTGAATCTTTTGATGATTAAGTGTAGGAATAATTTATATCCCTCAACGATTGAGGGGGAGCAGTTATATGTTTCTTACACGACTTGGGAATTATGGCCACACTTTTCTCCCAAGTTTTATAACATATTTAAATCAATTGATATCCAAAATGTCAAAGGGTTTAAAATTTTTGATAAGGGGAGAAAATGTGATTAAAATAAGTATATAATCGTGATTTTTAGGACTCATGTATATACTCCGCCCAAACGTGCTAAACAATTTCGAATACCGAAGCACATTTTGAGGGGGAGCGTTTCTGAAAAAATCAAAAAACGGATCGACGGTCTAAACGCTTTGATATTTATATAATAAGTACCTTTATTGATTTTCAATGGTTTATGAAATGAGAACTGTTTTTTTTACCAAAAAAGACCACCTCCCGACCATTGATTTTACTTTAGTGGAGTTCTAGGTTGGTCAAGGTTAGGTACAATTCCCAATGATCAGCCAAAAACCGAGGCGATCTACCCAGGGACAATCCACTAGTTACTGTGGTAGAAAGTCTTAGGTATGACATATAAAAGGAGTAAAGTGAGAATAGGGAAAAGTGCCGACTGAGATGGAGCTAGTACTGGAATAAACCCCAACAGGTTCTAGTCAATTGAAGTCTCGGTAAGCACTGAAAGGGGTTGGAAGAATAAAAGATTTATAAGGATAAAGAGTGTAAGAAAGATGCCCTCCATACACTTAGCAGAAAGACGGGTCAATACTTATGCTGCCAAAATCCACTAGATGATTGCTGACAATTGTAGATCGACATCAGGACCCTGTGGATGAATGCATAAACCCTCCTCGCCTCTCAGAATATCTCAAAGATTTTTGTTTCCTTTCTACGGAGGACTAAAACACGTTCAACTATTGACTTTCTCACTCCGAGTTAGTTGATATTGAAAAAGGTAAGCAGTCAGCTCCAGCCTCGATACTAGACCAATACGTATACTAATTGAGTCTAGAGCCAAATAGATGTCAACTTTCTCGTTAGGTAACATATCAATTCTCTTGTCTTTTCACATCACTGGGAAACAAGACTATCCTATGAGTCCTACGCATTATCCTTGTGATATTGCCAGACTTTTCCGAGTGACCGAAGTATTTTCACAATGAAGATGGAAATCTGCTAGAGCCTACATCAAAACAAGCTTTTGGTAGGGTGACTTGTGCGGATTCTACCAAGAAGAATCAAACTTGTGTCAACTGGAAAAGCAACGATGGTGCTATTCTACGTGAATCAAACTTGTGTCCAGGGAATGAAAATGACGGATATTGAACATTTGACAAATTAATCAAACTCTCATAGTTGTTACAAAATATTTTATCTAACACTAAGACTGAGTTTCAAATTAATTTTCTCTTTATTTGCTAAAAGTTTCATTACAGACTCATTTTAAAAATGGAGATGGAAATGGAGAAGTTACCAGTAACGAAATGTCAAGTAAATCACCAAATGCTAAGTCAAGAACCTACACTTGTTATGAAGTTATGAAAGATTGCATAAAGTGTCAAAGCTTCCGCAAAACTTGATATCATTAATCTTCACAAGTGCACAAAATGGCGATACATTACAAGATGATGTAAGATTATGTTTGGCCGATGATCTCAAGAAAGCTCAAGATCACAATCAAAGACAAGTCAATGATAAGAAGTCTAATCCTCAAGAGACGTGTTGAAGACTTACAGCTTGGTGTAGAGAGTTACCAGAAGAAGCTTAACATCACCAAACCTCAGAAGACCTTTCTCGAGATTGAAATCAAAGAACCATACACTTCATCATACGATCCACCAGGAATTGTTTATGAAGACCTGGACAAACAAAAAAGAGTTTTGCGAGCTAATGAGCTGTACAAGTTTTCGGATGGCACACTCAAGTCTGTTTGCGATGAGATTCATCACAGAGTACTCGAATTTCGTCTGGATTGCAACCGGAAGATTCCAAAGAGAAAGTGGACGGCCGTTGACCGAAAGAGATCGGGTCTTATGATTGAGTTGATCGATAAGCAGCTTCGAGAAAAGGAAATCATCAGAAATGTGGAGTGATTAGTT
The DNA here is from genome assembly GCA_026074375.1 of Tanacetum coccineum. NCBI lineage: Eukaryota > Viridiplantae > Streptophyta > Magnoliopsida > Asterales > Asteraceae > Tanacetum > Tanacetum coccineum. Next base: position 5,915 of record BQNB010171210.1, on the reverse strand, counting down.
GGTGCAAGGGAACTCGAGATGGACTACAAACTAATGACGCGTACCATTTAATCGTCAGGTCCAATCTCAAAATCTTATCTTGTGAATATTATGAATATGTAGTATAGACTTATAATAGTAGGCAATATAAATAGTGTTTGAGTACGAATTTTTTAGAATTTTTCAATAAATTCAAAAAATTTCAAATTAACATACTCAACACTATATATATATAACCCTCATAAATTGAGGGGGAGCATTTAATAATGTTCCTAATACGGCTTGTTAATAATTGGACATTTTTTCCCTAAAACCATTAATATTTGAATCAATTGATATCCAAAATATCAAGAGATTTGACATTTTTGATAAGGGGAGAAAATGTGATTAAAATATATGGCTAAAGATGTGATTTTAAGGACTCAAGTGCAAGTTTCTCCCTTCATGTGCTAAACATTTTTGAATATCGATGCACATGTTGAGGGGGAGCAATTTCTAATGGTTTTAAGGCTGAGAATAATACCAAAAGACCGACCATGTTTGTAATTACTTGGAGTTATAAGGTGGTTAGGATTAGGTATTCGTTCCCACGATCCAGCCAGAACCGGAGGGATCTACCCAGGGACATTCCACTAGTTAGTGTAGAAGTCCATAGGTATGATATAAAAAAGGAGTAAAAGTGAGAATAAGGGAATAGTGCCGACTGAAATGGAGCTAGTACTGGAACAAACCCAACAAGGTACTAGTCATGAAGTCTCGGTAAGCACTGAAGGGGTTGAAGAATTAAAAAGAAAAGTTAAGATAAAGGGTGAAAAGAAAGAAGCCCTCCTTACACTTAGGCAGAAACCGGGTCAATACATAAACTGTCAGAAATACTAAGATGATTGCTGACATTGAAGACTGACATCATGGACCCAGTGATGCAATGCACAACCCTCCCTAGCCACTCAGAATCTCTCAAAATATTTTTGTTTCATTTCTCACGGAGATTACATGCATTTCTATCAACTTTCTCACTCCGAGTTAGTTGGTATTGAAAAGGTGGCAGTCTGCTCCAGCCTCCGATCACTAAAACCAAAGTGCACTATTGAGTCTAGAGCCAAAAGAGATCATCCATAAATCTCATTAGGACACTTGTCAAAATTATGTTTGCTAATTCACACAATATGAAAAACAAGAAATATATATTAAGAGTCCTACGCATTATCCTTGTGATTTTGCTAGAACATCCGAGTGATACTTAAGTATTCACAGTGAAGATGGAAATCCTGCTCGAGCCAACATCAAACAAGCTCTTGGTAGGTGACTTGTGAGATCCTATAAGGATCCAGCTTGTGATACTGGATATCGATTCGGTCCAGCTTATGAATTGATGAATTATGAAAAGCATAAAATTATTGGTGTGTCATAAAAACCGTTTGCAATTTGACACACCGACTGATTTTCTAAATCGATTTTCAATCTTATGTCCATGGGAAGCCTCACAAGGGTATCTGGACATAGGAAAGCTGAACACGAATTGATGGCTTAATCGGGAAGATAATAACTTACCGGTTTACTCTTACCATGTTGTCTGCTTTGAGACGCTCTAGTAATAAGAACGGCTAGTACAATTGCGAAACCCTGTCAAGGAGATTCTTCAGAATTCTACCTGATCACAGGCAATATTTATACTGAATAATGAGGAACCGTGGTTGTTACAGCCGTATTCGACGAAGTGACAAAGCCACTTTTGTCCATATATGTTGTTTATCACTAACCCATTCATGCAAATTTCTTGACGGTGGTAGCAGTTTCCCAATGACAAGACGAAGCCAATACCACATGCTCATACTCAACTGACATATATAAAGACATCATGAAAGCTCAAGTACATGTTTCAAGACTTCCGCTACTCTGATACCGTACGTCTTTATTGAAGCGATGAAGTATTAAGTTGATGTCGTACGTCCTCCATAAAATGACAAAGTGTTAAAGTTAAAGAATATCTAGAAATATGGTTACACACGCTTTCAACATCAAGAACAGTATGAGCATATTGGTCTAGAAGTCACAAGATCACAAGAAGGCCAAAGATCACAAGATGATGTTAAGAGATTATGATTGGTTGATGATCTCAAGGAGTTCAAGATCACATTCATGTCAAGTCAAAGATACAAGCCAAAGCCTAAAGTTAAAGATCACTACATCAATTCACAAGATAAAGATTAAAGTTAAAGACTACAAGCTTAAGACTAAAGTTAAAGCATAGTATGCTAGGTTTAAGTTTTTTGTAAATTGGAGTGACCTCCTTTAGGGGGAGATTGTTAGGAATACGAAAAGTATCGGTCACTTCCAATATAGTTAGTCATAACTCGTAGTTTAATCAAATGTAATGTTAGTAAGCTAACCGGGCCAAAGGCATATGGAAAGCCCATGGTAAAGCCCATGGCCGGCCTTAAGTTGATGTATAAATACCCTCTCCACACATGGAGAGGGTGTTGGTTGGTTTATTTCTCACATATAATCTAATCTTTCTTTCTTTGTTATTTTCTCTCACTAGAACCTTCCTTCCATCCACTTTCTCTCTCTAGAATTTCTTCATTGTTATTTGGTGTTATAAATTACTAGCATTCTACACTCTTTACAAAAAGAAAAATTCTAATCTCATAATTGTTTAAATATATGTTGACGACATTATATTTGGCTCAACTTGTCAAGAATTGTGTGATGATTTTGCCAAGATCATGCACGATGAGTTTGAAATGAGTATGATGGGCAAACTAAACCTTTTCTTAGGACTACAAATAAAACAATTAAAAGATTGTATATTCTTCAATCAATCAAAATATATAAAAGAAATACTTAAGAAATTTGGATTAGAATATTCTAAGCCAATAAAAACTCCTATGTCTACGGAAACGAAACTCACGAAAGACGAAGAAGGTAAGTCTGTGGATAATACTAAATATAGAGGTATGATAGGTATTTTATTATACTTAATGGCAAGTAGGCCCAATATCATGTTTAATTTTTGCCTTTGTGCACGCTTCCAAGAGGATCCCAAGACCTCTCATCTTGAAGCGGTTAAACATATCTTCCGATACATTAAAGGCACTACGCACTTGGGATTATGGTATCCTAATGGGTCCTACATAGAAACCGTAGTAGATGCCGACTCTGATCATACGGGAGATTATGTGGACCAAAAAAGCACTAGCAGTATTTGTACGTTTATGGGATGTTGTTTAACATCTTGGTTTTCGAAGAAGCAAACCGCTCTTACTATATCCACTACCGAAGCCGAATATGTAAGCGCCGAAAAGGCATGCCAACAAGTACTGTGGATGAAACAAGCTCTCGTTGATTATGGCATTCGTCTCGACGACATTCCTATAATGTGTGACAACAAAGAAGCAATAGATTTAAGCAAAAACCCCGTTCAACACTCGCGTACTAAACACATCGAAATTCGTTACCATTTCCTTCGCGACAATATTCAAAAGGGAAATATCTTCATCGAAAAGGTTTCATCAGAAGACAACATCACCGACATTCTAACTAAACCTCTTAAATGAGAGTCGTTCAATTACTTGCGTCTAGGTCTAGGAATGATGGAACAAAACGACTAAAACCTTTAATTTTCGTTAAAGTAATCATATTACCAAAATTATTGATAAACTTCACCAATTTATCCAAAATACCCAATTATAATAGAAACCTAAAAATGTCACATCTCACTTAAAAATCACTAAAATTTACCAAAATTGAAAAATTAGGAAGATAATTCGTCAGAGGGGCGCCCCCTGATCTCTAAGGGGACCAGCCACCTTAATATAGGTGCCCCCTTATCATAAAGGGGCCGACCATCTAACAGAACAAATTTTTTTATTATTTTTTTCTTTTTTTCTATAAAAACCATAAACAAACACCCCAAAATTGCTACTGCAAATGAGGAATATAACCTAACCAAAACACCATAATACTATCTAAAAACTCAATCACAAATGCAATAATACACACTCAAGAACAAATACATCATCATCAAAAACAATAATTGTAAGTAACTTCAATCATTCCTTTCTTAATCTCGTGTCTAGGAATCTATTTTGCACAATATCAAAAATTAGGAATTTTTTGAGACAAACAACTATTGTGCTTCACATAGTCATAGGAATTGCATATTTGCAAACCCTTAATTTTCACACAACTTTAATTTCCATTCTTGAAAATTATAAATTCATATTTACATATACGATATTAATCCTAATTTATTTTTCAAAAAACTTTTCACGACTAGGAACTCATGAAAATTATTTTTGTATATTGTTGATATGTGCTAAAAACGTTTTACATGTACACACGATGATCTCATACTTATTGCCGAAATATATAATCTAATATATATTTTTCTACATTCTTGGTTGAGAAAAATTAAATAAATGAGTGTTTAGATTATTTCTTAGATTTTCTTTTAGTTTAGAGTCGAAATAATCGTTACTCCACATTTGTTGCACTTAGACACACACTAGGATTTGAAATCTGAATCACAAATATAAATATATATATATAGTTATGACTTGTCTTATTTTTAGGGGAGATAATGTTAGCCTTAAAATATGTCGGCTAATACAAAATTACATTAGTTTATATTAGCCGGACACGCAGGGACTAGAAATGTCAAGTGTAGTAAGTAGATCGTGTCCAGGGCTATATATATCCCCTTCATACTTCCATAGAGGGGTGAGGATTCATTTTACTTGTAACAAGGTGTGTGTGTTTCTCTCTCTAGAATACACATCTTCCCTTTCTCTTACTAATAATATAGCTAAACATTTGTTCAATCCTCCCCGACTTCCGGATCATGTCTCTTGTTATGTGAATCTTTATGGGTAACAATTGGCATCAGAGCTGCAAGGGTGTGTCGTATCATTGTTTGTTGTTCATGTTGTCCGGTTACTGTTCATGACACTGTTCATGTTACTGTTCCGATCACTGTTCATGTACTGTCCATTACTGTTCATGCTACTGTTCATTTACAGTTTTTAACAGTTTCATTTTTATGGTTTATGAGCTGGTATTGAAGAAACACATCTGGGTTTTTTTAGTTTCTTGGTTGCGTTTTGGTGAAGAAATAAACTCAAATATGTTTTTAAGAAAAAGACAAAAGTACAAAAAAGTACAAAAGTACAGATTGCGTTTTGGCTCTCATGACATTGCGTTTTGGTGGTTGCGGTTTGACGTTGCGTTTTGCCAAGTTGAAGACCATTTTTGCAAGAATATATAAACGTCATGCTGCCAAAATTTTTGTAAACATTGCGTTTTGTCTATAAAGGGGTTGCGTTTTGCCTTGAGATGGTTGCGTTTTGTTCAACTAAGACTCAAACCGCGTCAACTCGGTTATTACCGAGTTGACCCGGTCATCACTCAAAGAGTCACAACCAAAACGCAAGACAGAAATGAAAAAGAGATGACAACAGATTCAAATGTCAAACCACTATAACCACATCAATATTACAACAGCCACAACATCATCGTCACAATCAAACACAACAAACCAAATCCAAGGCCACCATATCAAATCCCTTCGTCATAAATACATATCCCAACTCCATACCTAACTAAGACAC
>BQNB010171209.1:0-13591 GCA_026074375.1 Tanacetum coccineum | reverse complement strand
GTTATTTATACGAAAGTGATAGGTTTTGAAATTTTGTTTGAGGTTTCGAAAAAAGTAAGTGTTATTACCTGGTTTTTTAAAATTTACTTGGGAGTTACAGAAATTAGGGTTTCGGATGTGAGAACTTACGAAATTTTGTATTTTTGGAAATTTGACTTACAGAATTTTGAACTTACGGAACTTTGGACTTACGGAAGTTTTGGATTTACGAAAATTATGGGTTACGAAATTTGTAGATTCGGAATTAAGTGTTTTGGAAGTTTTTCATTAGTCAGGTTTCGGAATTAAGTGTTTTGGAAGTTTTTCATTAGTATTTAAAGAGTCTTACTATTAATTTTTTACGTCAAATTCAAATTTTGGTATAGCAATGAAAATTTTAGCCTAAATTTTAAATTTTTAGGACGAAATTCAAATTTTTACAGTTAAAATTGACGTTAAAATTTCAAAAGTTCAAATTTTTTACTAATCTTGGAATTGAATTCTAAGTAATTTCGAAGTTTTGCGAACGACGAAATAAATTTTTGCTAATTAATTTTTAACGGGAAATTGCGAGATTTCAGATTTATAGCTTTTTGAGCTGTAAGGTTTTCTTCAACAAAAGACTTAGTGATTATTCGTTGTATAACGGGATTTTTGAAACGGAAAATGAGTTTACAAGAATCATAATTGTTGGTGTTAACATGTTTGTGAAACGAATCGCGAATCAAACTAGTTAAAACATGAAGTAGTCTTGAATTGGTTGATTGAACATAAAGCTTGTTTTTGTCACTTAAGGTCTTGATGAAGATTGAAGGTTTTTGAAAACAATAGATTAGATCACCATCTAGTTCATATAATTAATATGATAAAATGATTATTACAATCATACGAATCGGATTTCCCAAACCAGTTTAATAAAGTGTAGTTTTTAAACCATTTGAATCTTTATAATTGACTCTCACTTAATATATATAAATATATATAAATATATAATAAGGATAAGATCAATAATAGAGAGATAAGTATTCCGTAAGGCTTTTAAAAAGACTTTTTACTTTTATCCAAAGTAAAAATCCCAAAAAAAAACCTTCCCGGGTCGTGTCCCAACGAGGTGTGAATGGAAAATCGAGGTTACGCTCGTGATCGCGCGTTTGAATGGTCAATGATTGATTTGGATTCTATTTCTACTAATAATAAGCAAAAACAAGTAAAGGCAAACTAAAAACGAGAGCAATTAAAGATTTAAACCTAAAAACGATAACGGGACCAAATCCCGTTCTTTAAAAAAACAAATTCTACAAATTTAACCCTACAAAAGCAAAATTAATTTAAAATGTCCTAAATGATAAAAGAAAATTTTCTAAAAAAGAATTATATTTTTTGACTTTTTAATAATTTTTTATGAATTAAAAACAGATATACACTAAATAAAAGATTAAAAATAGTAAACTAACTTGGAAAATTCTGAAAAAATCACGAAAAGTACTTTATACTATGCTAAATCTAAGAAAAATAAAAACTTGAAAGTTTGCTTAACAGATAAGCAGGAAATAAGCAAAAGAAAGCTGATAAGCAAAAAGGCCTAAAAGGTGTTAAGTATTAAATTGGGCAAAGAATAACCAGATGGCCCTACTGGTGCTAGTGGTAGTGTGGTGTGTGTTAAAAACGTTGGTTGAGGTTGGTGAGGTCCAGGGTTCGAGCCTTGCTCACCCTAGACTTCCCAATTTCCCAATGTTTTTATTTTTGCAAAAAAAAAATTGAAAAGCTTTTTAAACCTAAAATAAGCAACTTTAAAAAAATGACTTATTCTAAAAACTTATAAATAAGCTTTTTAAAGTGACAGAATTGGCTTTTTATACTAAGAGCAAAAAGAGCTAAACTGTTTTGCTTTTTAGAGCTCAATAAGCAAATGCAAAATGGCAAATAAGCTTAAACAGATAGTATTCTACCCCTAATGAGCACTTATGAACAAAAATAAGCAAAGAAAAATAAGCTAAACTAAACTTAAAGGACATAATCACTCAAAAGGTTTTTAAACTAAAAATTCTAAACTAAAAGTACCAATAAGCTCAAATAAGCTCTAACATAAGATAAATAAGCTAAAAGGGCTTAAAACTAACCTAGTAAGCAGGATTAAACTTAAATAAGGCAAATCCAATAAGCCAATAAGCTCAAATAAGCAAATAAGCTTTTGGCCAAAAGTTTTGACTAAACAGCCTATAGGGCACTTTCTAGCTTATTTTTAAGCTAGTTAGTGGATCCTTATGGCTTAATGGCTCATCAAAACTTAAAGCTTATACAATAAGCTTCTAAAATCAGCAAAGAGAAATGAGTTTGAAACTCAAATAAGCTACTAAAAAGGCTTATGAAAATGGCTGTGACACTCAGTGTATGCTGAGTGTCAAGTTTTTGAAAAGACAAAAGGGCTTATTGCAGCCCTATTTTTAAGCTAGAAAAAGACTTTTAAAAGGTGAAATAAGCTAAAACAGATGAAGATCACCAACCAATGAGCTTATGCTCTCAAATTCATATTCTAAAAACCATTTTAACTAACCTAATTTTGAAAATGAAAAAGGACCTTGAACTTAGAAAATGAAATTAAGAAAACTATGACAGTTTTTAAACTAAAACACAAATGCAAATGCACACTTAAACTAAAGCTATTCTACTGCATTCCTAAGCATAAAACAAGCATGAAAACAACAATTAACAACCACTTTTGAACTTCGAATCAAATAAGTTGATATAAAGGAAACAAAATTGCACAGATTCAAACCACAATTACTAAACACTTTGAAAAAGAGTTTAAGACTTTTAAAACTTTTAAAAGCTGACTCAAGGACTAGGTTTAGACTTGTTAAAACTAGTTTGAAAGCCAAAAGGAATCAAACAGTACTAACTCATGGTTAGTACTGCTTGTTCCAAACACCCCTTTAAGTTTCCAATTTTCATTTTTAAACGTAAACAGGCTAAGAACTCTTGAGAAAACTCAAAACAGATTAATATTAAGGTAAACTAAGAACATATAAGCAATTAAAACTAGCAGATAAACAGTTAATCTAAGCTAACTAAACTAGGCAGTTTTAAATGAAATTGAGACAGGTTTAATGAAATACATTATCAAAGGATATAAAAGTTAAATCATAAGCATGAAAAGCATTTAGAAAGACAGTATAAGCAATAATTAAGCAAAGATAAGCATAAATAAGCAATGCTACAGTAAATAAGCTATAAAAGTAAAAAAAAATGAGACTTACAAGGCCCTTTGCTTAAACAAGGGCTTGAATGGCTCTTAGAGCTTATCAACAAGCTCTAGCTTGTTTAAAAACAAGCTAGTAAAAACCCTATAAGCCCTTCCATTTCTGGCTTATCTTCCAAATAGCTTTTTTAGTGAATTTTGGTAAAAATGACTTAGGCACTATAAGTTATTGGAAAACTTATAGTACTTAAGTTAACAGCTTAAGTAAGTAAAAAGAGCTTTTGTGAGTTTAAACAAACAGTTTTCAAATCACAAAGTACATTAACTTAAAAACAGTTTTAACATAAAAACTTAATTTTCATTAAACTTGAATAAAACAGTACAAAGCTTTTAAAATAAAAATACAATAAGCTAAAAACAGTAAATATAAGCTGAAAAGACTACTTAGAAAACTACTTCAAAACTAGATGCCCAAAGGCTTACAATGAGGCCCTATTTATAGAAAAGTTAACTGTCTTGGGTTCTTGGACTTGTGTTTCTTCACTGAGACAATGGAGAGGTGTGTTAGTTGTGTGAGTGACTTCAAATCATCATCATAGCCATCCATCTTGAGTGTTCACCAAGTAGTTTGATCTTAGCCCTTCATTTCCTTTGTCATTTTCCTGACCAACGAATAGGAATATAGAAGGATTGCCAAACAGAATTGGCTTCTTGTGAGTGGGTTGAGGTTTGAGAGTGATGGTTTTGTTTGTAGGTGCAGTAATTGGAGGTTTGAGGGAAGGTAAATGAATAGTATTAATAGGGGTTGGTTGGAAAAGCGGGGGGGGGGGGGGGGAGGAATTTGGTGAATTGAAAGATAACGGGCGTTTGCCCTGATTTTGGTAAGTTATTGCATCGTTAGTCCTTTTGACTAACAATGTTAGTCCTTGTAGGACTACGATGTTAAAAAAAAATAAAAGGTTAATAATGGTGGTGGTAAGGGGTTAACAGTTGTTAATTGGGTTTGGGCTTAGTATGTAATTGGTCGGGTATGTAGTAATATTTGAATTTGGGCTTTTTATGGTCTTCATAATGTTGGGCCGGGTATGGCTTAAAAGGACTTGGGCTTTTTATTTAGGTTTAGGGGTTATAAAGATATAAGTGGGCTTTCCCAGGCCCACTAAGTGGGTACGGGTGGGCCCACTTTTGGCAGTTTAGGTTTTCGAGTTCGGTTTTCAATGCTCTTTCCAATTTCACTTCTCGGGGTTGACTTTGACTTGATTTTTCTTTCACGCTCTTTCCGTTCTCGTGCTCGGTTTTGTCGATTTGGCTTCTATTTTTGTCATTTTCTTGGATATCCATTTCCTGCATACTACAAATGTAAAACATACAAATACAATGTATTTTTACGTTTTTAGTCATTTAAGTCCGGTTTTAGTGGTCAAAGGTATGTGTATTTAAACACATACCAAAATCCCTCATACTAAGATATTGCGTGTCCTCACGTAATGCTATAAGTAAGCACTTAGAAAACTAAGAATATCGATCCCCCTTGACTAATTACCTCGAAAAGTAGCTAAGTGTTCATCGAGGGGAATTAAATAATCAATAGTTTAGATAAGCCCCATTTTTATCATTTTAAAAGATATACACTTATTACCATTAATATTTTTGTATTTTTCCTATTTTCTCTTTTTTTTTAAATTAGTTATTACTAATTTGACTTTCGTTATTTTCATAACCGTTAGGGATCATAGAACAAGATGCATTTCGATCCGAGAATGCCCCAAAAAGGATAAATTCATCATTCCCGACTTTTCACTAGCTTCAAACCAAGCTTAAAACGAAATCACTGTTAAATATCAGTTAAGATGCTAACACTACTCATATTTGCAACTTGTGAACTTTTCACTCCCGATAATTATTATATCTTAGGTGAATGTGCTATTTTGAATTTCAACCATGGATCAACGTTTTGCAAAATTCTATGTTTCACGTTCCACCCGAGAATAATGAGTTTGAAGGCGAGATCATCCCATGTAGCGACTTTCGTCTCGGCACATCCCAACCTTGCGGCTAAGTGACCAGGCTTTTGACACCCCACAGAGACTAGTATCGAGACTCACGGACCTTCGGTTTCAAAAACTCTTAGGTTTCCCGTTTATACATAGCTTATTTAGAAAAATCACAACTCAAAATGAAATAGTCTTAGTTTGAAAGCATATTTAAATTTAAGAAAAAGAGATTTTCCCTATATTTATTAAATCACATTTATTGCACTTAACATTAATATAACCATGATGCAATTGAAATCCTCGACCTTTTTGAAGGCTGCAACATCGGTTGTGAGCCGGCAAGATGCAGCAAACTTTTATCAGTCTCAGATTATTATTCTTACTATGGGCCTTCTTTTGAAGACTGTCACATCGGTTGTGAGCCGGCAAGAGGCAGTAAACTTTTATTAGCCCACAGTTTAGATTATTACCTTATTCATCATCTTTTTTTTTCATTAAACTTTATACGATGATATATAGAGAAGACTTCTTTTTGGAAAATTTAAGTATAAATTTGAACTAAGACAAAAAAATATTATTGACTACATCTAAAAAATTGTTGATTTAAGTTTAATTTTCAAAAATAGCACATATTATTAGTCCGGTTAGGAGCTTATGGGAGAAAAAGCCACAAATTACACACATGAGCTTGTAAGATTTCTAAATAATCCTTGTTTAGCATCTAACTCATACTTAACTCTATCATTTTTCGTTCTTCACAAAGATCCGTGAATGCTTGGTCTAAAATTTAAGGAACAAGCTAGAGCTCAACACGCTCGATTGAGTCAAAATATATTCTTATTCTACCCAGCAGGAAAGTCAAAATTGTGACAAAACACTTATTTTGTTTTTGAAAATTTTTAAATTTTTTCATTTTTTTGGTATTTTGGTGGTAAAAACGGGATTACGTGAAAACAACGGCTACAGGCACAATCAAATCGAAGATCCCCCCATACTAGAACAAAACATTGTCCTCAATTTTTTAAAGGGTACCTACGTCATACTAAAGCCGTTTATGAATTATGCTAAAGATAAACGTTAGTTGATAAGATTAGGATATTGGGATTCCCAAAATGAAGCTGAGGATTTAAAGCTCGAGTGATCAATGGACAAAACCACGAGCACGAGAGGCTTCAAAATCCGGGCAATCCTGGACATACATCACAAAACACAAAACACGAGAAATAAATAGGCGAGCCTCCTCACAACACAAAACACTTATTCATTAATACTACTACTAGGATAAGCATGGGTTGCCACTAGTGAAGCACTTGTTTTTGTTAACCGAGTCTTGAGCCTGACTCGACCCCGAATTCATTGGTCCATGGGGGAGCAAGTGGAAGATAAAATCTCCATCAGACTTCCATTCAAGTAGTTTGGATAAACATTGAATTTCATGAAAGTTCTGCTCCGATGAGATATACCCAACATAAAAGAATGATAAATGGAGATGTCGGGGTCAAAAATGGTATCTTCATTCCCAGAGGAGAGAAGATATAAAGGATCAACGGGATATATGAGAAAAGGAAGAAAGATCCGTACAACATAAGCGAAAAGAGAATCACTAGAAAGAATGAAATCCAGATCTAAGTGAAGGGTGGGATGGGTGGGCAAAATATTAGGCACATGAACTCTTGGTTCTCTTGTTGGATTATCAAAAATATCCTCCACCACATCCATAGTGAAATCCCCCGAATTGGGTTCACTATCATGAAATAATGCTTCATAATCTGGAAGAGATAAATCCGAATAAGAAGTGGGACTGCCACTACTAATCTCTTCCATATTAAAGCAAAAAGTTTCAGATTCGGGTAAAGAATTATCAAAGGTGTTAGTCTCCTCCAAGAAAAAGTTAAGAGATGTAGAGGAAGACTTGGTCACAAAATCGGGAGATGGAGTGGGATTATCTTTTAATGCTTCGATCTTAGCAATAAGAAGATTGACATTCAACAATTTTTCACGAAGAATATCGTCTTTGATTGCTAGAAGAATATTAGCAATAAATAGATGACATTCAACATTTTTTCACGAAGAATATCTGTTTTGATTGGTTAGAAGAAATACAGTAGCAATCCCTCTAAAAAGAAGCTGACAGCTCAAGATAACGTGGTGAGTTGATGCCTCAACATACGCGATGTCATCAATAAAATAGAACGTCACAATTCGAAGTGAAATCATCATTATAATCGGAGAAATCCTCAAATTGATCTTTGAAATGACAGAGGATAGGTCGTGAAGAAATTAGTGATCATAAAAGTGCACATCACACATCTTGTGACGGGAATACCCTCGAGAGTTTCACTTAGAGATTGGTACAAGGATTACAACACTAGTACTTAATACTTTGTCTGAATCTGTTGCCGGAAAATTTGGAGTCAAGATGCCGTCCCTCAACTAGAGAGTTACGGAGCTCTGATCGTGATAGTGATAAAACGGTTGGATTTGCAACACAAACGGAGAAGTCCAGCTAAAATTAATAATATCTTTTAAGGGAATAGAACCTCCCTCGTCATTGTCGATCATTGTCTAGCAAATGGGAACTTCCCAAATTCGATTTTTTAGCCGCTTGCACATTCTGGTATATTCGCTTTTTCTTCTCCTTCTTTTAACATATATCGACCACTATATCACAGTATGGATGTCATGAGGTTTCTCCATAAGCTCATTTTGAGAATTGAGAGCTCATTTGACATTGAAGATCAAGATGATTGCTGGTTATATATGCGGGGTTGTAAATCTTGTCTAAAACTAAAGAATTAAGATCATAAGCAAGGAAATTTTCTGCCTTACCTCAGTGATAACAATCTTCATTTATTGTTGACATTCAAAAATCGTAAATAGAGACCACCGTGGTAATTTTTACAACAAAGATATTGTAGTTATAAACTTTGAGAATTTTGAGTGGGAAAATTTATAAGTCTTTGAATTTAACACGGTTCGGATTATAATAAACGGAACTTGAGGTAACAATCGTAACCATAATAAAACATTGAGTTTCCCACAAAACGTCATAAGAATTACGTCGGGTTTGGAGGTGGATCAGGAGAGAATCATCGAACAAAATTAGTGATTAGAATCATAAGAGAAAGGACTCTTCCATCATCAATCTAGCTAATCGAGAATGAAAACGTATGGCAAGTTTTGAGTGGGAATCTCATCGATGTTTTGATTATTGGCATGGTTCCGATTAGAAGATAGATCTGAACCTTCGGTGGAACAATTAAGTAACCATAATGGAGCAACATTTCCACAAGACTAAACAATTGACATCGTTGTCAAAAGCTATTCTAGTCTAACGAATCACCACACTCGTAACAACAATTTGAGGGCAATATGTTTTGCAGGACTTAGTAAGAAATTATTCACCGGGAAGCCTGATTGAATGACGAAAGGCTCGTTGAGTCTACAATAAAAACAGTTTAGTATTATACATTGATACTCGGAGACGTTTAAGCGAAAGTCTTTGAGAAAATTTCATTTTTATCACAAAAAGTGTAACCAAACTTCATTCAAATTTCTTTCAGTAATAGAGATACATCCCACGCCAATAATGTCCATCAACCGGTTCTATACGTGGCACAATTATAGGTAGTCATGAGATGATCGTCAGTGTGTTTTAATTAGGATTCGACGAACAAACATGTCTATGAGACCACCTCATTAGAACAACAATGTGTCTTTAGTGTACAAAGGCTCCACAAGACGACATTTTTAAACTATGATTCTAAACGATAAATCGAGATGACGCATTATTATAAAGAATTAAAAATACAATAAGAGAGGATAAAGAAGAAGAATGTAAATGTCAAAGATTATAAAAGAGATTATTTTTTGGTTTTTCGATTTTTTAATCAAACACTCAGATTTAGTTAACGAGACAAACATGAATTGAATTTCTTAAACCGATAATCAATCTTGCTTCACGGTATGCTCTTTAAAAAACACACACAAGGACGAGAAGCATGAAAGCTTCGAAGCTATTAAAAATCTTCTCCTTCCCACCTCGGTTCAGTAGTTCCTCGAACAACCCTGACTTAGACCCCCTTATAGTTGTTATTCAATTAAAGGTGAGCCGTACTTCACAAGTGACACAAACTGCAAGTTTAAAAAAATCTCTTGGGGGTGGGGGGGGGGGGGGGGTTGGTTGTGGGGGCAAAAATACTCCCATGTCTGCACTCTGATCATTTTGGGTAAGGCTCCATATTACCAACTTATTTGAACGGCTGCCCCTGCTTTCAGGGGTATACTGTTTCCAGAGCTAGATTTCTTCCACAAGATTCGCTATAAACTCCCAATTCAATTTTCACCCAACGCATGAGATGATGGGAATCTGATGGACCTTGGTTGTGGTTGAGGTGTGTAGAGGAATAGTTGTGTATGATCTGCAGTTGTGTTGTGGTGTTGGCAATGGCCAAAGAACATTGGGATAGATCGGTCTAGGCACGGGACTGATCACCGATAACCTTGTCATAGGAGGGAAAGACATGAGATTGTCTTGCTGACTAGTGATAGACACCATTGATTCAGCTTCGGAATCATGCCGTTGTCCTTCTCATTGTCAGCACTCCTACAGGTTTGTCATTCAAGCATTGATCACCAAAGCTAAAGTCTTTGGCGAGAGTTTTGTAAGAAGACGAACGACCCTGTGGTCCTGTAGAGCTGACAGGTTCTTCTGGTATCACTTGTTCATCAACCGTTAGCTTCAGATTCTCCTGCACATTAGGGTATGCCGCGGCTATGAACCCTTCATCCATATGCTCAGGTTGTGGTTGACTGGAAGGATCAGTGATCTCAACATCTGAGTGTTCAAGGTTTAGTCCAGCAAGAACACTAGGAGTTGGTAATGGTTAGGATTCAGCAACATCATCAGGGTTTGGTCCAGCCTGGCCTTCATCTAGTGTACCAGGGTCTGGTCTAGCCTGGCCTTCGTCTTAAGCCCCACTTATAACCACTGAAGGTATTTCTTCATCAGACTCCGTATCACTGCCATATAATCCAAGCTCTGCATATAAGGAAGTGGAGTCTTCACGACCTGCTGTTTCAGTTGGAATGTGAGAACGTCTTTGAAATATGTATTGTTCAGTCGGACTCTTCTTCTTTGGAGTCTGAAGGTTAATGAGAACTTGGGCCGCTTGTTCCTCACCTACTTTCTCTTTCCCCTTTCCTGGCACCTCTGGTAGTGGTTGAAATTTCCCAGTGTCAGTTTCCCTGAATACCACAGGAGGGAGAGGACCCCTTTGAGTTGGGTATGCATCTGTTAAGCTCTCTTGCAAAACCATTTCCAGAATCTCTTCCTCCATGTCTTTAAGTCTGGGTTCAGCAGCCGGAACCCCTTCATCAATAAACTCATCCACCAATTGCTTAGAACTTTTAGCAGTTCTCTTATTTACCACTTTCCCTGCCTTAGCTCATTTGGCAAGTGGTGGGGCATCCGACGACTCTGACATCGGCTTGCGCTTCTTCTTCTGAGGTTTGGCCGGTACTGGTTTAGGCTTTTTGGATGCAGTTTTGGGTTCGGTAGGTTTTAATTGCTTGGTTGGTTTTGGTTTGGTTTGTATAGTTGGCTTTGCTGGCTTAGGTGCTGGAGAATCAGGATCACTCATTTCTTCACCCGCGAGGTATCGTTGATGCCTTGTAACTTTATTCAGATAAGCTTCATAATAATCAGCGCCTCGAATGACATCATTGATGAGTTCATTCGGTATAGTCATCCCGAAGACTTCTCGTTTGGTCCTCTTAGCACTGAACTTGAGATTACCTAGTACAGGTTCCTCAGTAGGTAGATGGAGTAGGGACTCAGGTCTTGGGTGGAAGTTGTGTAGCCGTTGCAAGTGACATATTATCAACTTAGTGAATTGGATACTTGGGATCAGAATGATAGTCGCTTTCTTCTTTCCTTGAGCTTGTTGTTCCAGATTCCTCTTGTCTTCTGTGAAATTATGGATAGACTTAGTAAATTCTTCCCACATCCTTTTAGCATAATCAATGTGAGCTCGATTAACAACACCCAGAGGATATGTAGCACTAGGGCTCTTGGTCTTTCAAATCCTGAAGTCTTTCTCGTAAGGCACAGATTGATGATTGTTGCGAGTGCCCTCTGTGGTTGGAACATGTCGTTAGTGGTGACATTTGACAAGTTTATGACTTCTCTTGGATAACCCAACTCATTGACAAACTTGATCAGTGTATCAGGAGTCGGAGGAGGAGAAAAAGCCTGATTTTTATCGATTGGCGTAATCCGAAGAGCGTCTCTGAGTGTGTCTTGAGTGAGATCAAACCATTGCTCTTCCAGTTGACACTTATAACTCCCAGCTTTACTGTCAAAACAAATAGTATCCCAGAATTGTTGAATATAGATAGCCGGTATTGTTGATGACGCTGTAAAAGCTCTGAAGAAATTTGTTTGCTTGAGAATATCCACAACAATCTTGAAAATTGGGCTGGGTTGAGATTTTTCTTCATTCAGATAGCAATTGCTTTTCCCAATTGGCACCCATCGAATGCGTGGTAAGATCTGTTCATCTGTACGGACGGGTGGTGCCATTGCGGGTGCATGTTCAGCATTAGCCATTGTATCTGCACAGTTACAATCACAGAGGAAATAACATGCAGATAGATCTTGTTAGATGTAAGCTGATGCACGGATGTTAAGCACGTATGCACAAGATTCAAGAGAAAGGACTCTTAGATCGTGTTATGATGTAAATCAGTGAGTTTGGCCAACTCTTGAATCAACGGATGTTAATTCATCAAAGAGAGGACAAGACATACCGATATAACCACAAGACTCAATGGCAAGTGACAAACTATGTTGGACAAGACGCAATGGATAAGACACTATAAGCCAAAGTTAATCTATGACAAGACCAAGACCCAAAACGCAAGGATTTTGACAAGTACAGATTCAAAATGCAACAGATTCAAAACGCAAGATATCAAAACGCAAGATATCAAAACGCAAGATATCAAAACGCAATTAAGTAAAAATCAAAACGCAGTGATTATTATAATCTAAAATGGTCAACCCAAATTTTTTTTGAAAAAGGGGCTTTACTGTTTTAATATTAAAAATTTCTTCAAATAAAAACGCAACGAGTTGCGTTTTGTCCTGTTCAACGATTAATGACCAAAACGCAACACATGAATAAAGCCAAAACGCAATAGGTACATCAAGACGCAATCAATTATTAAATATCAAATCGCAACCAAAGCCTGTTCACTAAACGCCACATAGAATGCAACTTTCAAAACGCAATGTTTATAATATTCAAAAATAGTCAAAACGCAACCATTAAAAACTTTCAAAATTGGGGCTTTACTATTTTAATATTAAAAACTTCTAAGCAAAACGCAACCGGTTGCGATTTGACCTGTTCAATAATAGATAAGCAAAACGCAATCCAAAATATCACTCAAAACGCAATCATAATAAGTATACCAAAACGCAATCAGGGATATTTTCTTAAAACGCTTTTAAGAACAAAGACAAAACGCAACCTAGAATCTAACCGTCAAAACGCAACATGAATTTAACCACAAAACGCAACCAAGAACTAACTGTCAAAACGCAACATGAATTTAACCATAAAACGCAATCAAGAACTAACTGTCAAAACGCAACATGAATTTGAACCACAAAACGCAATCAAGAACTAACTGTCAAAACGCAACATGAATTTGAACCACAAAACGCAACCAAGAACTAAACTATCAAAACGCAACAAGAACGTAAACTCAAAAACGCAATCAAGCATTAATTATCAAATCGCAACATGAACCTACTCTCAAAACGCAACATGAACGCAAACCAAGAACCTAATTATCAACGAGTATCAATTATCCTTAAAGGGCAACCACTACTCGAAAATCATAAGGACACTAATGGAGGAGGCGGGGAATCAATTCAAGCATTAACAAAGCATCTAACACCTAGGTAAATGTAAACCCAGTAATTAAAACACAAAACCAAACACTAACCAGTGAGTCGAAGAGGTAATCACACGAGGGTCTAAGCGAAGAAACACACTAGAAATCTCAGTTTAATCAAAACGCAGTCTAGAGTCTTGAGAGAGAAAAGTTGAAAAGGTTGACTAGATATTTGGGTTTTGACCAAGTCAAAACGCAACACCAATATTTGTACTTAGGTTACACTTTTCATCTTTTGACATAATTGGTCCCTCTCCTTCTTATTTCTAATTATGTATGGTAAATTACACAAATGGCCCCTCACATTTCATATTTCTTTAACGTTTAGGGATACATATCAACTAATAGATTGATTAATTTTGGGGAAATGACATAATTGGTCCTTCACATTTAATAAGCCTAGGATATAGTTAGCACATAGCAAATAAGATCCTAAACGAACATTCAATTGACA
>BQNB010171207.1:2623-13592 GCA_026074375.1 Tanacetum coccineum | reverse complement strand
TACGAACATCGTAAAGTTATATAAAGTTACTGAATGTTGACTTAGTCTATAGGCATGTTTTTTTCATCTATAGGACGAGAAATGTTCTATCTTACCTTGATTTCCCAAACTTTGATCCTTCTTCTTATAAATATGGGGTTCATACTTCTTGGAGGGAAGGCGCTCAAGGTACAGGTTGCTATTTGTGTCTTGAGACACACGTTTATTTTGGACTTTTATTAATTTATTTCTAGTTTCTTTAACAGGAAATCAATGCAGTGTTTGGTGGATCTCCTTTACGACTACAATATTTTCTAATCGTCACGGGTGCAGCCTACTTCATATTTTCAATATTGGTCCCGACAATATCGTCAATGGGGAAGTGGTTAATTATTTAAACAGTTCTTACGTTTACTTACATCGTGATTCTTCTAGCTACCACTAAACATCTTCATCATCCATTAGAAAAAGTTAATAGGAAAGTCTAATTACACCCTGCTATCTAGAGCATAAATAGTTTTAACTTTTTGTTGGTTAAAAATGTAGAATCTCTTCTTTTCCTATCATAGTTCATGTAATTGAATACAATAAGAGTCTACATTATACAATCGCAAAGATTGATAATCCAAAAACAGCAATAAAGTAAAAGGTTGATGACATGCAATAGTCATGTTCTTATTCAAGTGTTGATTGATATATAATATGTCCAAACTTTGTAAAAGGCTAAATTATTCTTGACTCCTATGTATGACTTATATAAGGTTAGAAATAGTGTTATAATTTGATGTCATATATATTAGTTTACTTAATTTATACGTAGGATACGACTAGGAAAGCTTAAAAAAATAGGTAATCCTCACTTGAACTTCAAATAATTATAACATTTGCAACTTTAACCATATGTTTTCACATTTAACTGCATTGAAATAGTAAATTGCTAGAGAAACTGGGATGCTTTTTCTTCCAAAATCACTCTATATTTACTACAAACTGTTAAGTAGAAAACTCTTTTATGCAAGCCTTAAACAAAAAAGATGAGATATACCAAGTGATACGATATCATGTATAAGTTTATATATTATTCCTATGCATAAACTTAATCATCTAAATGATATTCAATTCCCCGTGTATGGATGACCTCTAAATGGAGCTTCACTTGGCAACTGCCATTCCCTCTCTTTCAAATGCTGCAAAATCTGTGGTTGTTCGGTTCTAAGCTCACCACTACCAGCAGCGCCGATGGTTGATCTTTGGTAGCCAAACGAAGGCTACTCCCTCTAATTTGGATGCTCAAAAAACACCATTCAGTTAGTAAGTAAATGGTTTCCCCACTTATTGATAGCCATTCAGAAGAACTCAATCCAAACACAAGAGTATTAGATTGTTTATTTCCTCATGCCGGAATTATACAATCAGGATCCTTTATATACATATGAGGCCTAGACTATCTATGGAAACATCCTATAATTATCCCAATTACAATTAATGAGATATAATCAATTACCATAATCACAGCTAATCAATCACAGATTAATGTGATATAATCAATCACGATTATCACAACTAATCAATCACAACTAATACTCCCCCGCAGTTTGAGCGGGAGGTCTTCGAACGTTCAGACTGGAGCGAAATTTAAGGAATAAAGCTGTGGGAAACCCTTAGTAAAAATATCTACATACTGAAATCTGGAAGGGACATGAAGCACACGAACCTGACCGGAAGCAACATATTCTCGGACAAAATTAATATCAATCTCGATGTGTTTAGTACGCTGATGCTGAACAGGATTAGTAGACATATACACATCACTGACATTATCACAATAGACAAGAGTAGCAGTAGAGAGAGGAGCATGAAGCTCAAGCAACAAATTTTGAATCCACGCAGTCTCAGCAACAACATTCGCAACACCTATATATTCTGCCTCAGCACTAGAACGAGACAATATAACCTGCCGTTTGGCAGACCAAGACAAAATGTTATCACCAAGGAACACACAATACCCGGAGGTAGACCTACGAGTGACAGGGCAACCAGCCCAATCAGCATCTGTATAAGCAGTGAGTTGACTAGTGGACGAGACATAAAGCTAAAGTCCATGGTTAATAGTCCCACGAACATAGCGTAAAATGCGCTTCAAAGCAGAAAAATGCGGATCATGAGGATCATGCATGTAAAGATAGATTTGCTGCGTGTGAATGTAAAATACTAAAGAGCACATGCAAGGCTGTGATATAAAGTAGGGTCACTGATAGGGTCACCATCAGAACCGAGCTTAGACTCAGTGTCCACGGGGGTTTTGCATGGGTTACAATGCTGCATGTGAGCACGCTCAAGAATTTCCTCTGCAAATTTAGACTGAGACAAAAACAATCCAGACTTCGATCACTGGGCAGATATGCCAAGGAAATAATTGAGAGAGCCAAGGTCAGTCATAGCAAACTCACTATGAAGTAATGTAATAATGCGCTGTAAGAGAGCGGTAGACGAAGCTGTGAGCACGATGTCATCCACATATAAGAGCAGATAAGCAACATCCGAACCCATGTGATAAACAAATAGAGACGTATCGGTTTTACTATGCTGAAAACCGCCACGTGTAATAAAGCCAGCAAACCGCTGAAACCATGCCCGAGGAGCTTGTTTAAGCCCATACAAGGAACGCTGTAAATGACAAACATAATTAGGGTGGGCAGAATCAACAAACCCTGGTGGTTGATGCATATAGGCGCCATGAAGAAAAGCATTCTTCACATCAAGCTGATGAATAGGCCAATCACGTGTTACTGCAAGACTCAAAACAATACGACTGGTAGCCGGTTTAACCACCTGACTAAATGTCTCATCACAATCAATACCATGCTGTTGACTTCGTCCATTTGCAACAAGACACGCCTTATACCTGTTTAATGAGCCATCTGCATTGAATTTATGTTTGAAAAGCCACATAGAACGAACCACATTAACGTTAGTTGGACGGGGTACACCCACGTTCCGTTAGTAATTAAAGCATTATATTCATCTAACATAGCTTCTTTCCAGTTAGGGTCACGAAGAGCATGAACATGAGAGCGAGGAAGCGGTGAAGTAGTGGTAACATGACAATTCATACGGTCAAGCGGTTTAAAAATGCCAGCTTTAGCGCGAGTGACCATGGGATGGGTAGACATGGTTTGTGAATTATTTATAGGAATTGAAGTATGGCTATCTACCGTTTGGGCATGTGATTGAGTTTGGGCCGAAGTTGGGATTGGTGTTGAGCTATGAGATGGAGGTGTATGTGGTTGTGGTGGGCTAGTTGGAGGGGTTATAGGATGGGCCGTAATTGGGCTGTGTGGTTCATCCACGTGTTCGACAAATGGTTCAGTGGTGGGTACATTGGTTGTAGTCTGCATAGGTGGTAGAAGGAAATCGTATGTTGGTTTAGTAGATTTCGTGAAGTTCCCCAACGGGAAAATGTCTTCATCAAATCGCACATGTCTCGATATAATTATTTTTATTGGAAACTAAGTCGAGGCACCGATAACCACGATGATTGGCGGGGTATCCAAGAAAGATGCAAGGTGTGGAACGTGGTTCAAGTTTATGTGAAACATCAACGTGAGGATAGCAAAGACATCCAAAGACACGCAAATGTTCATATGTGGGGATTTGGTTATAGAGTTTGGCGAATGGTATTTCATTATTAATGGCGGTAGAAGGTAATATATTTAAAAGGTGAGCGGCCATATTAAGAGCTTCCACCCAATAAGATGGAGGTATATGAGCTTGAAAAAGTAATGTGCGGATAAGGTTATTAATGGTGCGAAGCATACGTTCAGATTTGCCATTCTGTTGTGAAGTACGAGGGCAAGAAAACCGAAATTGTATGCCATTTTGGCGAAAAAGGTCATGGAAACGGGTGTTGTCATATTCACCCCCATGGTCACACTGCAAAGCCTTGATGTCGACATTAAATTGTTTGTTGACATAAGCACGAAAAGCAACAAAATTATCAAACAAATCAGATTTTTATGCAAAGGGTAGACCCAAACAAAGTGCGAAAAATGATCTAAGAATATAGCATAATATTTAATTCCGCTTTAACTCGGAATCGGCAATGTCCATATATCCGAGTGGATAATGTCAAAAATGGACTTAGCAGAAGACTCAGAACTATAAAACGAAAGCTTAACATGTTTACCTAATTGACACGCGTGACACAAAGCAGACGACTTTGATTTATTACATGAAATTAAATTACTTGACTCTAAACGACGAAGCACGTATTCCCCGGGATAACCGAGGCGTCTGTGCCATGTAGTGGAACTAAGTGAAAGCAATACAACTGGAGTTTGGAGCGGAGGTTGCTGAGTGACCAGATAAAGGTCGCCTGTACTATCATAGCGAAGAAGAAGCTTTTGGGTCTGGTAATCTTTTACAGAGAAACCATAAGCATCAAATTCAACAGAAACATCATTATCACGAGTAAATTTTCGAACAGAAATTAAATTCTTAATTATGTGAGGTGTGACAAGAATATGATTCAGATGAAGTGGCTTATGAGATGTATGCAAGAAACTATGTCCGGTATGAGTGACTGGAATAGAGTTACCATTGCCAACAAATACAGATGGATAAATGCTTGAATTACTAAGTGAGCATACCTGTATTGTCCGTCAAATGAGAAGATGCTCCGGTGTCCATGTTCCATGAGGGATCTTGAGGAGTCATGGTGTGAAATGCTTGCGGAAGAGTGGCAGTTTGGGCTGTAACAGTTGGAACTTGGGCCATGTAAACGGGCAGCGAAACGGTTTGAGGATAATAATAAAGCTGCATATCTGAACCGGGCCACATAATAGACGGAGTGGAGCTATATGCTTGTTGGGCGGATTGGGCATGTGAATAATTAATAACACCGAACATGATTATACCTAGATAACTAAAAGTATACGCAAGCAGCGGCAACCGAACACAATATGAAAAAGAAAAAGCAGCAGCAATCAAAAAAACACTATTAAAAATGATAGCAGCTAGCAGCAACAAGCAACAATAGTCAACAATTGTTGGCTGTGGAAAGTATTAAAAAATGAAATTGCAAGCAACAATGGCAAAGGCAAGTGCATTAAAGAATTGCATGCATGATTTGTGTATCACGGCAAGGATTAACGCAACAGCATTTTATTTTTTGGCTATGGTGTTTTTTTGGTTGATAGTTTTTGGTGGTGGGCGTTTAGAGCTCTGATTACCATATTAGATTGTTTATTTCCTCATGCCAGAATTATACAATCATAAGCAAGATCTATGTTCTTCTTTTGCTGACTTTCCTCAGAGCCAAACAGGATCTTCGGGTAACAAAGGGGCTGAAGGAATAGGAGCAATATTAAATTCAGAGAACAAAGTATATGGTTCAAAACTTAATTAAAACCAGTATATGTTTTCTTAAATTCAGAAAACAAAGTATATGGTTCATCTACCCCCAAAACTTAATTAAAATCAGTATATGGTTCAATTTTGTTTGATGTTAATTATCGTTTGCCGCCTTCATTGAAATAGCTGAATGGTTGGCTCTAAGATTATAGGATTTGAATTCAACTCACATCTCTTTTTGAGGTTTCCCTTATTGCTTATTCATATCTGATGCTTCTATAAAATTTTGTTTTGAGAGACAAATACCATGTCCAATATTTGGTAGTCATGTGTTGTTTCTGAATTGTTTTCATTTTCAGGTTTGAAAGAGAAAGAACTTGCCCATTGTGCCTTCAAGATATATAGTAATATATATTAATACATATAATACTGTTACATACAATATAGACTCTGCGTTAATCTCGAAATACACCAATTATGTGAGCAAAATTTAGATAGAATAACTTTATGCACATGCCATATTAGCTCTATCCTTTGGTACATTATCACCGAAAAATACAACCATCAATATAACAACACATTAGCATATACTGGTGTGTCTTTAGAATGTATTTCAAAGTGCTTGATCAGGGATACTTAAAAAATGGTTTGCGAAGGTTGAAAAATAAAAGGTCAATAGTCTAATGGAATTCCCTATTACGCTGAACAATATAGTGGTAGCCTGGTGGATTTCACAGATATAGTTATGTATCTCTCAAATGTTTTTAAAGTGCTTCATCGAGGATATAATTATAGATGGTCGAAAATTATTAGGTCAACGGTCTAGTGGCATCCTTATTACATCTCTGTCGTTCTTCCACACTCAGTCTAATGGAATGCTTATTACCTATGAAGGACTTTGACCACCAGGAAATCACCTAGTACATAAGTGGAACAACATGCTATACTACGTGTGCACCTAACCATCGGTCATCATATAGTCACCATGACATGTTTGCCACCGCAACCTAACATTATGTGACAACTGTTTCAAGCCCATGACACATCAATTTCAGATTTTCCTACGCTGGAAAAGTATCAAACATAAGAGAAACAGTTGGTTATCAACTTTTATTTTTCACAGATAGAATTGGCAGTAGACCTTGACTATAGTATGATTCTGATAATACATATTTCTATAAAAACTTGCTGCTATCTACCGGCGCGTTTCACCTGTATATATACTACTACTTAAAAGGGTGTCGTGACAGTGCTATTTAATTGATTTTTCAAATTTAAAGCCATATGATAATCAACTTTGGAGTATTTGACAGCATGAACCAAACATCCCTTCACACAACAAAAACCAAACACCCCTTTAGACCCGCATCCAAACACTCCTCTAGTCAACAACAACCAAACATATTCCCTATATAATCTGTCATCTGGTCATGTGACATTGTAGCCCCAGTCATGATTTAAAAAAAAATAAACTGATGATCTAAGGGTAAAAGAAACAATTTTACTTATTTATGTAATCCTTAACAATCTATCCTAAAATGAGAGACTTTTACTTTTATTTCACAGAACGTCTTAAAAAGTGTCACTTTTAGTCATAATATCTATAATTAATAGCATAAACAATCATGATTTCTGATTGCTATTATATGTTGGCATTAATTTTTGAACTAATTGTCTTATGTTCCCTGTCAAAATCTAAATGCATCAGTTTTATTTATAGATAACCGGATGGGCAAAGGATTCAGAACATGGCGTCTTACCTTATCAAGACACTTGACCCTCATACGTCAATACAAAGGTAACATGATTTATGATCATGCTAATTTCAAACTTAGAAAAGTGTTTGTTGAATTAGTTTAATCTGATATAACCGCTTTTAATTATGCAAACCTATAAATGATTTCTAAACTGCTATGCAAACAAATTCTTTTATGCGCATGGTTTTGACACCAACTATCCTCCGATAAAGTTCCAAAATAACTATCGATTCAAGTTACCACACAAATCCATCTTTCAGCAGAATCACTTATTTAAGATTATATGCTTTCCTCTGTTAAAAGAATGAAAATATTAGACCTCGGCTGTTTCAAGCAAACTTACTGAAGAAAAAAAACAGAATATTTGGACTGCTAACTTGTAGTTGGTAAGATCAAGTACCAACTTATATGACATGGTACGGGATAAGGGGCACAATATAACCAAATAAGAGTATAAACTCATGGATGAATGAACAAACCTTGTTGGAGTCGGATAGTACAGCATATGCCTCTCTAATTTTTCTTAAAAAGCTTGTCGGCATTCGTGTGGATGGTTTTCTTAGTCTCTTTGCAAGTATGACCATCTGCTCCACTCTCACTTACTGCTAAAAACTTATATGCCTACATTTTAAGATATTTAGTTAATGGTACTATATCTAGGCCAGATTTAAATAAGAAAAAAAACAGTATATCCAGGCCAAAAGCATGCAAATAAAAACAGTACATTTAGGCCAAATGTAAACAGATACGGTACCTCGTCTGCACTGCATGCAGCTTTATTGTATGCTTTCTTGATTTCTATATCAGATTCCGACCCTTTGAATCCCCTGTTAATGCATATAATTCAGCATTTAAAGGTTGTATGTCACAATGAATATTTGAAGAAAACTTACAAGATCTTGTAAAGATCCATTGGTTTTCTTTCATTCATAAGTCTCTCCAATGTAGGCTGCTGCTGACGAAAGAATTCTAAATCCTCTACGTTTTTCTTTTCAGTACGCTTTTCACGAATAGAGATTAATCTCTTAGAATTAAGATACGCATGCTCATAGTCTCTTATCCTCATATGCAGAATGGCCCTCCGATGCATTGCCTGCAGACATGACAACATCAGTTATTAATTACAAATAATAGTATCCAATAGCCATTTATGTTAGCATATAATTTTTCGGTCCATGGATTATGTTTTATGTTAGCATATCATTTTGTAACAAATGCAAACCTGAAGCTCCTGAGTCAAAATAGCAGGAGGCAACAAACCACGCAAGTAATGCGCATCTCTTTCCCTCTTAGTAAACGCAAGTCCCTTGTTATGGTGTGGATACCTCAGCAAAGTGTATCCACTAAAAACAATAGTAATTATTTATCACAGTTAAAACAAAATTCCACAGGATCACCTAATTAGAAATAATGTCATGTGGGTTGATTCCAAGTTTTTGGATGCTCTGCAAGTCATTGACTTCTGCGCCTTCTACAAACTCCATGGTCAACAATTTTGTAGTACTTACGTTCCAATATACCTTGGGCGCATACACATAGTCTGCAATATGTGGAGATAACTTTCGAAAGTTATCCATACATTTAATGTTGTTCTAGGCCTCATTTAAGAAATCAAGTTACTGATCATCATTGTGACTTTTTAGAAATACTATTTTAAAGGCCATAATGACAGATTCAGACGCAATTAGGTCAAAAATTTATAGCTGACCTTAGGTAGACTGTCATGTACTTCATCTACCAACCAGCTATATTACAACCCAGGCGCAACTATAGTTATTACCAAATATTCCCATCAATAAACACATACATAAAGAAATAGCAGTATAATAAGAAAAGAAGATAGGCATTAAGCTATAACATACAAACCTGTAATCAAATGAAGGAAAGAGCGAATGTAAATGTTGACAATAAATTTGACTGTTGCATAATCTGCGGCTGCGGTATCTGTCATGTGCATATGTTGTACCTGAAACGGGCTTATAGAAAACACAGATGTGGACTGCAACTATATTGGTATCGATTTGTATTGTGCCTGTAATGGAGGGTTCACTGCTAGCAACTCAGTCCAAAGGATAGCGTTCACAAATGATTCGTAAACCTATACATCTTTTATGTACAGTTCTAACAGTCTAGCTCAACATGATCAAGCTCATAAGGTGACAACTGAATCACCGTCAGTTCCTCAACATCTTAAGACCCTATAAAAGTTAAAGATAAATACTTAAATACAATTTTGTTATAGAATTACTTTATTTTATTGGTTGGGTCTAATTACTCATCAAAATAAAAAAAGGACAGTGGTAAATACCTTCACTGTTGTAATGCTCAACTTCAACTCTAGAACATCATAGCTTAGTATAATTAAGGAGGCTACAACATCAGGTATGAAGGAAAACTCCATGAGGGTCATTACATGTTTCTATGGATCCTAAATTCTATTGAAATTGATATATGACATACCTCTCTTTGCATTCATCATGTCAAAGCTTTCGGATCTACCAATGAGGTCCTCTAGAGTGGATGGAAGACTGTCCATTAACTCCTTCAAGAACCTACCAGACTGGAGGCCACGTATGAATGCTTCCATCAAATTTCCAAATATATACTGATTTGCTGCATGTCCTGTTTTTAGATGAAGAATTTACTTGATAGTCCGAGTATAAATCTAATAGTATGTCTTAATATTTTTTACAAAGTTAGCACAGTATTAACTAAATTTATCTTGGCACCTTAGGAAGCCATAAAAACTATACAATAGAAGTTAAATGCGTGAGAAACATGGAAACCTGGACGTCTCTAAGAGTAGTTGTGACTCCATCCATCATCTCCTTTGTTATTCCACTATACCTGATGCAGCAAAGAACCTCTTACATACATCTCAATAATCTTCAATTGCTTTTGGAAAATACATACAGAAAGATACACGCACAAAGGAAAAAAAAAACTACCTCCTAAATATGTGTTAAATTAGGTTAAACCAAAGCTATCAAGATCGCGATCCCACCTGGGATCGTTTTTGTCTCTGCAAGATCGAGATCGTAAGATCGGATCAAGATCGTAAGATCCTACCAATTTATCATGTTCTGTAAGTAACGGATAAACGAGTCAAACTATTTTTATTTCTACTCATCATCAAATATAAATTTATATAATATCCTCTTGAAAATGTCAAAGTTCAAATTTAAAATACCAAAGTAAAAGTAAAACACAAAAAAGTCAAGTTACAATCGTTACATTCACGATTTAACAGAATAAAATTACTTAACATGCGTAATAAACGTCTCAAAACAAAGTATTTCACTAGTATCACTACAATTAAGCTATCTGAATTAAAACTTAAAGGTTAATAGTTAAAACTATGAAAAGGTAAAAGAAAAAACAACAATTACCTGTAAGAAATTTTTTGCTTAATTAACTAGAACATGAGAAGAAGAACCCTAATTTGTTTCATGTAATTTCAATTTGGGGAAAGTAGATAATTAGGTTTATTGATTAGAAAATCTAGGAATGAAACGTCAATACTTGTTTCTAAGATCAGCGGACTCGTATTGTTCTTTTTTGGGCCTAAAAAAAGTAATGGGCTAGTAAGTATGTAAGTCAAAAAGTTAGTAACTTGGTAATTTGGTAAACTCGTATCGACACGCGATCCTACGATCTTACGCGCGAGTTTACGATCCTACTTGCGATCCTACCTCTGATGCGATCCTACACCGATCCTACACGATTTTATCAGGTGGACACGTAAGATCGTACGATCTTAGGTGTAAACTCGCGAGTTTGACAGCATTGGTACCAAGCACTACCTAACTATGGTGAGATAACTACAAAACGACCAAATGATTATGGTTTTGAAGTTTTGTGCTGAACTTGTTGTGAACAGA
>BQNB010171206.1:0-13592 GCA_026074375.1 Tanacetum coccineum | reverse complement strand
TTCACGAATATCTGTTGTTGATTGTATAACCATTGTGATTTGTTGATTTTGTGTGTGTTTTTGTTGATTTTGAATGTGGTTTGAATGATTAATTGTGATTTGATTGTTGATCGGAAAAGTTTATTACGGCGGAGGGAGTTTGTTATGCTGGAAAAAGTTTGTTAGTGAGGTGGTTAGGTAGTTATTGTGGTGGTTTGTTGTTTGTTATGATAGTTGTTGGTGGTTAGGTCATCGGAGCCGTTGTAGCTCTGATACCATGAAAGTAAAAAAGAGAGGAAGGAGAAATATTATTGATATGGAAAATGATTCAAGATACAAAGTTACAAGAAATGGAATGCATCCTAACTATTTATACTGATACAACAATTAACTACCAAAACTACTAAAGTTATTAGAACTTGTACAAATACTTCTGATGGCTTGTACAGTGAGGTGAGATATAATTGACTGTGTTGACTTTGCATACCGAGTTGACCTTCTTTGTGTTCTTTGCATTATGTATTCCAATACATATCATATTATACATAAGAATATAATGCACATGTCAAGGAGTTGACTTTGCTCAAACAACAAAGTAGAAAACTTAGATGCCGGAGTGTAATGGCAGGTCATCATGAAAAACCCGTGAGTACTTAATTACATCTCAGCGTTACAGCATCCATATTTTTCTCACTCAATCATTACCTAAATCACGTAACAATAACCGATCACTCAAAGACATACGATAGGGGTGGAGGCAAGCCACCTTCAAGCATAAAAACCCTGATACGAACATAATCGAGCATGTCAAAGCGAAAGCAAGCCCGAGTCAAGAACACTGATCCAAGGCCAAATCAAGTTAACAAATATTAGCATTGCATTCCTAATCAAGTGTTTTCTCATTTGTAGGCATTTCACAAGCACATGACTTCACTAGTGGAAGTACAATGCATGCATGCATGCATGTAATTCACGTTTACATTTTGTGCAAATTTCCTTATTTGCAGTTTAGCTTAGTTTCTACTATCAATTTCTCTATATAATTGTTTATAGACATGGCCCGTAAAAAGATGATTTTAAGTAAGAATTTTCAAAGGCAACATATTTCAATAAATAATTCTGAAAGTACATATTTTGTTGAAATTAAATTTGAAAACGCAATGCTTATTTAAAAAACTCATAAAGACACAAAGTACCGTATGCACATCTATTTGATCGACATGATCCACACTGTTGGCCCTATTCGATGGATCTTTGATCTAAACTTAGTCACAATATACCAAAAAACAGAAACGTGAAATAAACGTTGTTTTTTATTAATCTGTCATCATCAAAGATTGTTTACATATCTTCCTATTTATACATAATGAAAAGGCATAATATGAAAAGTTGTGATAGTTCAGACCGAACCAACAGTTGTATCCTTTCATGATTAACTGCCATATAACTAACTTAACTGTTTTTTTTTAACTAACTTTTGTTTCAGCAGATTGGGATTAACCCAATACACACTCCGTACACAACTTAAGCTTTCCTTTCAACTTGTTACTTCTTTTCATCGCCCTCATGCGGGTGGTTGTCCCTAGCTCCGCCACCCTTGAGTTCAACATGTTCCTTCATTAAGTGATCCAGTCCCTCCAAAATGTCTGTCATTTTCCCCATCTCTTGTTTAGTTGAATCTGCATGTTGGTTCATCTTTTCCATTAGTTGCTAATGCGTTTCTTTATTTATTTGCACCTTGCTTGCTGGTGAGCCTCTGTCAACTTGCGTGCCTTTTCATGTAACTCATCTATTATTTCTTGTGCCGCTTTAGCCACTTTTTTTCCCTCCTCCTAGCCTGAAAAGGGTAATAAAAAGAAATATAAAGACACAAAGTAAGGCATGCATTTATTTGATCGACACCTTAAGCTTTCCTTTCAACTTGTTACTTGCTTTCTTCGCCCACACGCGGGTGGTTGTCCACTTGTTTCTTCATTAAGTTATCCAGTTCGTCCAAAATGTCTGTCATTTTCCCCATCTCTTGTTTATCTGAATCTATCTGTTGCTTAATTTTTTCCATTAGTGGCGCATGCATGCGATTCTTTATTTATTTACACCTTGCTTGCTGGAGAGTCCTCTGTCAACTTGCGTGCCTTTTCATGTAACCCATTTACAATTTCTTGTGTCGCTTTAGCCACTCTTTTTTCCCTCCTAGTTTCCCAAAAGTAAATACTTTTACATGTATGCACTTTTATGACAACTTTTATGAGCTTCAATGAATATGAGATCACAGAAAACAGTAGCACCTCAGCATAAATATCTTATTACCACTTATCATAAAAATCATTTGCTAATCATTATGTACCTAAGTGAACAAATTTAGCATGTCACTATCAGTTTTCGATGTAAAAATACAGGTGTTCTACTTATAAGTTCTAACATATATAACACAATTAGTACTACAGAGACCCCAGAAGGTAGAAGTTTCTCATATGGGAAAGTTCCACCATCAACCTCAAAATTAGTAAAACAGACACATTCACATGTTGGCCCACATACACCCAAAACTTACTATGAATATTGGTATCGCAATGAAATAACAAAAGCAAAGCCTTCAAAGAGGGGGTAAAAGCATTTAAATTGTTTAGATCGGTACCTGATCCTGTCAACCTAGTACTTGCATATAAAAAGACTAAAGACACCAAATTTAAAACGGTTTGGCCTGAGACATGTGTTAGGTATGGTTTCTTATTCAGTTATTCTAAATGTTGCAGTACAACATTTTATCACAACATTGTTGCCGATACTAACAAATAGCCACTACCAAGCTAGTAGTATAGTTGTTATTCATGATCCGCAATCGACAATATTCACTCTTGACTCGCTAATGCAGTGACTGCAGTCTACCTAAATCGTATGTTTTTTTTTTTTTGTCATTCATGGCCAACTGACATTCTAAAGTTAAAATATGTGTCACAAAGCAAAAATGAGCACACTTTTAGCAATGTTTACATGTTTCCAAAAATAGAAACCTGTATACTATATCACAAAACACACATTACTCATGTCCTCATAACTCACAAAGTCACACAAAATAAGCTACAAAAAATAGTACTACTAAAACGAAACTTTCCCAGTTTCCCAATAAGGAAAGAAGCAAACATTTTTACAAATCTCACTATCCATCAATCTGACACCCTAAACTCAAAATCAAATCTTTTTCACTATTCCATCCAAACAACCCTCAATTTCACTAATACGTTGTTGGTCGTTCAAATCTAACAAAAAATAAGATTCACATGGAATTCTATTCTGACATTGAAAGGCTATATTGCATAGTGGAACCAACTATGCTTGTGACAACGATGAGTACAAAAAACTAAGAAATTACCTGCAAGATTACTTTTCACGTTATCTTTGATGCATGCTTATCATAACAGCTATTGATAGTGCGTAAGTTTGACAAAAGAATCACATTTATATATGAGGTGTGACTGAAGAATGAGTTGAATGAGTTACGGCCTCGTGAAGTTGGACTAAAAATCTGGGCATAATGTTTTGTTCATTGCTTTGTTAAAAGGGTTAATACTTGATATTTTTCTAAGTGTTTTAACATATGAAAACTTTATAACACTTTACTACAAGCATATAGAGGTGATAAGATTTCATAAAACTCATACGCATATACCTCATGTCCTATTGTAAACCTAAAGCACATTATTATTACATTAGGTCGCGGTTATGATACTTACAAACTCGTGCTCGTACTACAACTTCTATTATATCACCTTGTGCTAGAGATGAGTTTCATAGCCTCATTTACTTGCTTTTTAATTGTTTTGAAATACTTGGGGTGAGATACATTACATGCTTTTATCTGTGGATACAAGTAGTTTTGAACTAATATAGATTAGCCTAAGTACCCATTAACCACTTTGGCCCGCTATCATGAACCGTTAATTACTTCATATAAGCACGAATGATGTAAATATATCTATTGGGATTGACATCCTTGTCTGGGTTAGTAGCGCTTACTTGACCGACTATACTGGCTGAACGACCATATACTATTTGGGAAACTCTAGGTGATCTTGGGTTAGACACCTACTGGGCAACAACTTGTAACAACGTAACGTTAAGGCTTCGGTGTCACAAGCTTAATGCAATCGTAATTACTTTTTCTATGACATTGTTTTTGTTATAATGGTCATACCCGGAAATCTTGTAATCCACACTTATGATTACTTAAACCTAAGAACTCACCAATACTATTGTTGATATTTTAATCATGTATTGTCAGGTCCTTAACTAGCATGTTGCAAGGTTAGTATTGAAGTTCTTGGTAGAGTCAATCAGTGGAGGTTGCAATGCATTGAATTTTTTTCTACTTGAACATTTATCGTTGATTGTACTAAAACTGCCATTTTTCTTTGTTGTAAAACCTTGGTGTCGTATTGTTGAAAACTTTATTTGTTTTAATGAATCAACGATGTACTTTTAAAACGACTCATATAGAGGTCGTTCTTTATATTCTTGTATTCTTGTGCTATGAAGTCACGACCCCCGGTTACGTTTCCGCTTCGATATTTTGGGGTGTGACATTATCCCCCAAAGCCGCAGAGAATACGTGTTACTACCTCATTCTAGTAAGAGGTAGTGCTACAAGCATTACATTGAGTTCATGCAGACGTTCATAGAGTAATCCATGAACATGCCAGAGCCACAGATGACACACCACACATCATTTTAATCCCTCCTTTAGATGTCCACCACGTGGACCATCCTCAACCCTCATATCGAATTCATGGGTTGCACGAAGCCCTAAATGCATATGTATAAATACAAGACTATTTCCTTGAAATGGTCCAGGCCAAACTCTATTTAACACTCTATAATCATCATGAGTGGTACCATTCCTCGTAACTCTGGTCACACTGTCACACATTGGGGTCATTATCAAACGTGAAAAATCAAATGATCGACTATCTCCATGCCCTCAATACGTACCATATGTGTAAACATGGCGCAAACCGTGCTATACGACACATAAAGATAGCCACTATTTTCATTTTTCCCGGTTCACCGAAAAAACTTCAGTTTGCCACGTCCACATGATCTTTCGGGCAGCGAACGAAACTTAAAATGGCCACATTTTTCATTTATTTTTTCACCGAAAAAATTTCCATTTCTTCCGGCACAGGAAAACTCGTGTGGGAACTAACACGAACGAGCTCGTTTTTGCTCTTTCATCTCGATCTATTAATAGAAATATTGCTATCCATGTTCTACAATATAATCTTTGATACTTTTATCATTTAAAAGTATCATCTATAATCCGCACACCATGTGTTTGATAAAATGTCCCAATAAAAATAACAATCATATTATACATGTATAAGTAAGATCCATCATGTTTTCTTATCTCGTAATCATTATTTAATTTAATAATGGATCTTAAGAAAAAACCATGTCTTAAACTTACCCGAAAAACTGTTGAAAATCAGGCCTTGTCAAATTGTCCAACTCTAAAACATGGCCAGAAACAGCCTCACGACTTGGTACGGCTTGAAATGGCTTGAAACACAGCCTCAAACGACGTGAAACATGGCCTAAAATAACATAAACACGCGGCCTAAACCTGTCAAAAACACGGCCTGACCTGGAACGACATTAAACGGCCTCAAACGGCTCGAAACGATTTGAAACGACTTCAAACGGCTTGGAACGACCTCTAACGGCCTGTCCTGGCCTAAACTTACCTGCTACGACTTGAACGACTCTAAATGCGGCCTGAAAATGACATGAATTGGCCTATCTGACATGAACATGGTCTGACAACGGCCCAACATGACTTGGTATGACATGACGCCTCCCCTTGGCCCCCATAGTATGGTAATGAGTTATAATGTATTAATGTTCCCCAAAAGAATCCAAACATGCCTTGCGAGAAAATGGGCATATCACATCAACCGAAAATAATGGAAGCATGAGGCGATACTTAAAAATAGTACGATATTTCGCTGATGACATTGTTAAATAAGTAACAATTAAGCAATGGAGAATCGACAAGGCTCAAATAATAACTAGTCAAGAATGGTTGATCGACTGATCAAAATGTACACAAGTCATAAAAACATGCACATACGTATTTAAGGCGGAGAGTATTTTTGGTTTAAGTTATATATTTTAAGTTATAAGGCTGATCGGCGACATCATTTTTTACTATAACGCGAGTCATATGATGCTCTAAAAATAACTAATAATCCCAACATCAAACTCCATTATCTTTTATATAATAAAATAATTACATTATTTCGGAGTTTCTTATGAGACTCGATCTAATAGAAAAAGTTTTAGACCAATCAGAATGCTTTATTCTGACACGTAGGCAAAATCGTGTGATATGATTGGTAAAAACAGTCAAAATTAAATCAATTTTGGTCAAAATTGAAAAAGTTGATGGAAGAATTTGATGAATAAAAAGAAGACATAAAAATATAGGTGTCAAATTTGTGAAAAAACAAAAACTTAAAAAAAAAGAGGTAATTAATAAAACTTTAGCGGTTAAAATTTAAATAAGTTATATGAAGTTAAGTGAAACTTTGAATTTTCTATATTTATTTAATAAATTTATAAAATAAACAAATACTCCTTACGCTTCATATCTCCCTAGACTTTATTACTTTAAAGATACAAAAATATAAAATCTATTTAAAGATTATATAAGGATATCCGAAAAAATATATTAAACTCGCATATTATGTACAACATGATATTAATAGGTAAATTTGAACAAAAACCTCAACATCAACACTCGTGTCAGTCAAAACAAAGTTAAATCTTTTATCCAACAAAATCTTTACAAAATATTAATCGATATTAATCAATGTTTTAAAGACTGGTTAATTGACCCGGTCGAGCCACCGGGTCACGGTTCAACCTGGTTTGTCGGCAAAATCCGGCTTCCGATCACTGGTTCACGGTTCAACCGACCGGGACAACCCGGGGTTTATGCACTAAAACTACGTGCATAATTATTAGTTGTACTAATATCACAATTACAAAAGATTAAACACGATAAATTTTTCATAGTATATTAAACTAAAATTTTAAAATAAATCAAACTATGTTTTATTATGAAACACAAATCATTATTAATCTCTAACATTATGTGTTATTCTGTTACTCACCGTTTTAAAAGCATATAAAAAGTAGCGACACCTTAAATTACTCATGATTATGATGACGACTAATAAATAAAAGTTTTCGGTAGTTATTATTTTCCGTCAGCAGAGCTAGCTGTCTTTGCACTTAACGACTTAAAATATATGCATGTTTTGTATATTTCCTCAGTTCGCAAATTGAATTAGTTTAATAGATCATCAATACAGAAAATTAAATTATGACAAGTATACTTACAACAATAACATAAAAACTTTGTTCCTTTTTTACATAAAAAATCCACACCCATATGTGTAAGTTAATTATTGGGAGTGAAAGTAAGAAAGAGAAAATTTAATACAATTCTATTGGTCCACGTCACTTGCCACATGTGGGTGTAGATTTTTTTTTATGTAAAAAAGGTGTGAGTGTAGCATTCCTCTTTTTGTAATTGGAACCTTGGATTCAGGCGTATATGGCTGACTAATCCAAACATAAGAACATATGTAAAGACAAGAACATATGCAAATTTAGTTTTATGTAATAGGTTACAAGTTTTAGTTATAGATATATTAAGATGAGATCGATATCTTGACTATAAACATTCGATTAGCATGAATCAAGTTGGTTGTTTTTACTACTCCATAAGGTGGCATGGATTAGTTGTTAGCACGCCATAATTAAGAACATCTGAGAACATTTAAACGTGGCGAGTGTTGAGGTTGTGATTATTATTGCTCGTTTGGTGTACACCATGTAGTTTTATGTATTTTTCAGAATGCTCATTTTCTAATGTTCTATAAAGTAACTTCTAAAAGTGTTGGATATATAAAATTGTTTTATACATTATAATTAGACCTACAACTACATTACCAAATGTTTTTTTTATAAAAAACAAACTACTACTCACTCACTCACTACTACTTACTATTACTTTTCTGCTATTGCTACTTTTTTCAACCACGTCCACCATATTATCTACCTAAGAATTTAGGGTAAATTACATGTTGGTCCTCAATAGGGACGGAACCAGGACACAATTGGACAAAATGCATTTACAAAAATTTATACTAAACGAGGTACACAAATTTTTGGGACCAGGTGCACTTAGAAAAAATTTAACAAAATTTGACACTACGACGCAAAATTTAACAATATTTAACACTACGCCGCAAAATTCCATGGGGGTCCCGAGACCCCCCGGGACACCCTCTGGTTCCGTCCCTGGTCGTCAAACATTGGTTGATTCTCGCATTTAGTCATATTTACTCTAAGTTAGCACTTTCGGTCTCAAACTTTATCGTTTAATGCGTATTTAGTCCTATTTTGCTAACACCTGTTAAAATTTCGTTAGCTGGAAGGGTTTTTTCGTCTTTTCAGCTTTCTTGTCCTAACACCCTATAACACCGTTGGTCCCTGACTTTTCAATGCACGAATTCAAAAATCCAAACACCACTTTTCTTCAAACAGTCACCCACCACCAACGCTCCCACCAGGCCGCCACCACCACCATCGCCATCACTATTATTGAAAAGAAAAAAATTCATCCCTGAATCAATTCAAAGATTATCATTTTTTGTGGGCCGCCACCATCACCACCACCGTCACTGTTCTCACAGCCGCCATTGTGGGTACCTGATTGAAAGTAATTCCAAATGAGTCCTTATAGTCAATATTTTGAAAATTGGGTCTATAATCGACTTGGTCGAGTCACCGAACACCGGGTTACCGGTTCGACCACCGGGTCAACCCGGTTATCCAAAACAAAAAAATAATTTTTTTTTTGTAAAGATATAGCAAAAAGTATATATATAAATCAAGGACTTATATTAAGCCTAAAAATCATTTACTAACAAATATAACATGTAAAAATAAAATTACGTCGCAAGTATATATAATTAATTTGCTCTATCTGTAGAAAAACACGAAAAAAAACCAAAACCCGGACGGGTCTCAAGAACCGGGTTGACCCGGGCTGCTTCAAACCCGGCGGGTCTAACCAGGTTTAGAAAATATAAAACCCGTTTTAATTTGACTCGTTTTCCACCGGAACCGGTTCAACCGGTTGACCCGACCGGGTCAAACCGGGTTTCAAAATACTGCTTATAGTCGCCATCCGAATATATTAATGTTGAATTATATTCATAATCAGGATTTCATATGTCTTCCTCGTCAATTTTATAAATACTTTTTAATTACTAGTAAGATTTAAGAATCGTGTTACCTTTTACTTTCAAGTTATAATTCGGATTAACATTTTCCGCCTTGACCATAACTTCGTGGCTCCATCTTTGATCGTGTCTTTCATGCATGAATATTTGCCGCCCCAAAAGCATATTAAAAGTCAACGACATAAAACTAAAACTAAAATGTCGAATGTGATAAGTGCAAGCAGTTGAAGACCAAGTCTAGTTGGAATAATTCAACCATGCACTATCTCCATATACCATCATGCATGCATCAGTTTAGAAACTAGTACTTCCATTAACCATGCACGGTTACTTTATAGTTTTAGGTATCTCACGTTTGCCTTTGTGTTGCTTAATATTAGGATGTATCTGTTCATATCCTTGCCTATTTATATGTACTTGTTTATGGAATGAAAGAGAGAAGAAAAATGTATTGAGTAAAAGTTAGTAGTTTTAATAGTAGTTTAGAATTCTGTCTCTCTATCTTTTGCTTGGAGATTGACTGCCTCAAGTAGTCCCTATCAAATGCCTCGACTGAGAAACCACATGCAACTTGAATAATACTTGGTTGTTTGTCAAGTAGACCGGGTCATAATCAAAGATTTAGAGTGGAAACAGCAAGCACGATAAGTTAAATACCATGCAAGCGCGATCAGATCAAGATATATTAGAACCGAAAACATCTTAATGAAGCTTTCATGACGGTACTAACCAAGATAGAGATCAAAGTTGCGAACCAATAATGTGATCGATATGAAGTGTGAACAATGATATATAGTATTTTGAGGAGACTTTGAAGTTTTGACCAGCATGCATATGTATTGACAAAACAATCGTCTTCAATTCTTTCACTTTATATATAATAAGACTCGCAATGACAGGTACGTGTACCTTTGACTATCAAGCTTACTCGTGAAATCGACCACAAATATATTTAAATGGATAAAAAAATATATGATTGTGATTGTGATAAAGGACGAATGCCAAAACCTATGACAAAGAGAACGCAAATGTATGAGCTATCAGAAAGAGCTAGATGATTTGTTTACTGTACACAATTAAAAAAAAACAAAATTTTCTAACTTTTATTACTTTTTAACCAAGGAATCTAGTAAAGAAAAACCTCAAGTGAGAGTTTTGTATTTCAAATAAATTAAATCATATCTTATTAGAAAATATTATATATTCTTTTATTTTTTTAAATATGTTTAATTAAAAGACCCTAAATACTTCATTATTTGGCAAAAATTTATAAAAATTTGTTTTTGCACGATTTTCATTAAAATTGTACAAAAAAGCATGTGTTAAAAGTATAATAAAAAAAACTATAAAGAAAGCGGAGTAAATCCACAAATAATTTAAGGGTTAAAATGAAAATTGGAAAAACGACCACCCTATTAATTTGTCAAACAAAACTAGCTGTAAGCTTTAAGCTGTAAACTGCAAAGCAGTTAACATGAGCTACAAGCTGTATCTTTTTTTCAACGAAAATGTTTGGTAAGTTAGCTGTTGACTGTATATATAAGATGTAAAATGACATAAAATACATATTTATAATTGTAAAGAAAAGTAAAAAATAAAATTAATAAACTTATTATATTAATAATAATCATAATGCTTTAAGAGAACATGCTAATACACTACAACAATATAAGGGTTTCGGGTCGAGCAAAAATTAGGGTCGACAAAGTCGACCCTAAATTACACATGGGCCCACTATTTTCAACAAAACTGGTAAAAGTCAACAAAATAAGTTTGGGTCGACATTTAGGGTCGACAATGTCGACCCTAAAATTTATATATAACTTTATATATTATTTAATGTATTAAATGTATTTAAATTGTA
Source organism: Tanacetum coccineum (assembly GCA_026074375.1). Taxonomy (NCBI): domain Eukaryota; kingdom Viridiplantae; phylum Streptophyta; class Magnoliopsida; order Asterales; family Asteraceae; genus Tanacetum; species Tanacetum coccineum. Next base: position 2,438 of record BQNB010171206.1, on the reverse strand, counting down.
TATATAAATATTAAACCAATTTATAAATAAATAAAACAATTTTGGGTCGAAATTTGGGGTCGACAATGTTGACCCCTAATTTTTTTTAGTTATTGAAAAAATTTGGTCACAAATATTGGCGGGGTGTTTAAAATGTGGTGAACAAATTTGGAAATTTGGAGTCAAATTTAGGGTCACATATATTTGCTATGTTGGGCCGACAAATGTCGACCCTAAACTCTTTTAATCATAAAACATTATTCCACCAATAAAACCTTTTATGATAATCTCTTTTTATATTAAAAATAATTAAAACTAATATTAAAAATGAATAAAAAATAATTTAATTAATATTAAATAAATTAAAAATCATTTAAACTAATATTAAAAATGAATAATAAAAATTAGGGTCGACAATGTCGACCCTAAATTTTCTTTTTTATAATTCAATAAATCGTAAACTAAATGTTATTTTTATTTATTATATTTTATCATTTATTAGTTTGCTAATTTGATAAATTTACTTCAAAGTTAACTGAATTGAATGTAGTTAAACCACAATAAATAATCAAAATACACGGAATGATTCCTAATCAATTAACGTTTATTATTATAACATCAAATTACATTAGAAATCGATAAACACTCAAACATTAAAGCATATGAATTATCCTTCCAAATGCAAATTGATTTATCTTAATGAAAAACTACTCCATACTAAGTTTTCCATCTCATTATAGAGCTCGTGAAGTATTGCAGCTGAATCAAGTGTGTGTTTCTCGGGATGCCTTTCCATCTCTAGTGCTCCCTCTAGTATCTTTATCTTTGCCTCTAGTACTTTAGCTTTTCATAGCCAAGAACTTACAATTTGAGCACTCTGCCTTTCCGAGATTCTGTGCAGATCTGGAAGATCCCGGAGAATAACTTGGACGTGTTGAAGTTCCCGGAGAATAACTTGGAGGTGTTGACGATCCAGAAGAAGAACTTATATGGAGCCTGAGGTCATCCATCCACATAAAGTAGCCACATCCTCTATCTTGAGTTCCTGGCTGTTACGTAGTAAGGAAATCATAAGAAAAGTCATTTTGACAAGCAAATTATTTTATATTACATAAATAATTATGTTTTGATAGTTCACCTTTGAATAAGGACATGCGTAGTATTGTTTACCATAACTGTAAGGTTTGCGTGATGTTCGCAACACCACATCTCCTCTTTCACACGTGCACTTAAAAGTTTGATTATATATCGCTCCATCTGGTGGCAGTTGATTGAGTGGTGGTGAAGTCGTGGTGGTTGTGAGGATAAGAGTGTGTGTGCTTGGAGATAGGATAAGATTACTTCAGCTTTATTGTAAAGAAGAGTGCTTGGCGGAGTATATGGCGTGAGTATTTGGCGGGAGTTATTGGTCGGGAGTATTTTGATGGGAGTATTTTGGCGGAGTATTTTGAACCCTCAACTCATAACTTTAACCTCTAATGTGTAACCCTAACTTCATACGTTGAACCTTTAATATTAACCCTAACTCACACGTATGAACGTCTACGTATAACCCAACATACGACTCATCCGTTGAACGTCTAACGTATAACCCTAACATATCGACTCATCCGTTGAACCTGTAATGTACAACCATACCTTATCGACTCGTTCGTTGAACGTCTAATGTACAATCATACCATATCGACTCATTCGTTGAACGTCTAACGTATAACTATAACATATCGACTCATCCGTTGAACGTCTAACGTATAACCATAACATCTCGACTCGTCCGTTAAACGTCTAATGTACAACCATACCATATCGACTCTTCCGTTGAACGTCTAATGTATAACCATAACATCTCGACTCGTCCGTTGAACGTCTAATGTACAACCATACCATATTGACTCTTCCGTTGAACCTCTAACGTATAACCCTAACATCTCGACTCATCCGTTGAACGTCTAATGTATATAATAATTATATACGAAACGAGGAACCGGACCGACCCGGCCAAAACGAACCAATTTATATTTTTTATAAAAAGTTATAAATTTTATAAAAAAGTTATTATATATTTTATAAAAAATCATTTTATATAATAATTATATACGAAACGAGGAACCGGACCGACCCGGCCAAAACGAACCAATTTATATTTTTTATAAAAAGTTATATATTTTATAAAAAAGTTATTATATATTTTATAAAAAATCATTTTATATAATAATTATATACGACACGAGGAACCGGACCGATCCGGCCGAAACGAACCAATTTATATTTTTCATAAAAAGTTATATATTTTATAAAAAAACTTATATATGTAAAGAGTTTAGGGTCGACATCGTCGACCCAAAATTACAAACAAATGTCGACCCTAAATAAAGTTTTGGAGGTAATGTTTTGATATATGCATTCCCTGCGTCTAGATTGCAGTCTACTAGCTTGCAGACTAAGTTGCTTCTACATTC
>BQNB010171205.1:0-13592 GCA_026074375.1 Tanacetum coccineum | reverse complement strand
TGATCACGTGGAAAAGATATTGGGATATGGTGATTATTAGATTAGGAATGTTACGATATCAAGGGTTTACTACGTGGAAGGACTTAGACACAACTTATTTTCCGTTGGGCAATTTTATTATTCGAACCTTGAAGTTGCTTTTCGTCAACACACCTGCTTCATTCGTAATTTAGAAGGTGTTGATGAGGAAACAATCTATATTCTATGTTTCTTAGAGATATGATGGCGTCCTTTCATATATGTCTCTTATCAAAGGCCTTAAAGACTAAGTCCTGGCTATGGCACCGACGTCTGTCTCATCTGAACTTTGGTGAAATCAACCATTTAGCTAGACATGGTCTTGTTCGAGGTCTCAGCTAAAGTTTGAAAAGGACCATATGTGTTCTGCATGTGGAATAGGCAAAAGCAAGAAGAAACCCCACAAACCTAAATCTGAAGACACCAACCAAGAAAAATTCTATCTTTTGCACACGGATCTTTGTGGACCAATGCGTGTTGCAAGTGTTAATGGAAAGAAGTACATCCTTATCATTGTCGATGATTACTCTCGATTTACATGGGTTAAGTGCTTAAGGTCAGAAGATAAAGCTTCAGATTTCATAATCAAGTTTCTCAAGATGATCCAAGTGCGGCTTAAAGTGCCTATCCGAAGAATCAGAACAGATAAGTGCGGCTTCGCGTGAATATTATGAGAAGGTTGGCATCTCTCATGAAACATCTGTTTCTCGCTCTCCACAGCAAAATGGTGTCATTGAAAGACGTAATCGTACGCTAATTGAAGTTGCTCGCGCAATGTTGATTTATGCAAAAGCTCCGTTATTCTTATGGGCAGAAGCAGTTGCTACAACATGTTATACCCAAAATCGTTCCATCATACGTCTTCATCACGGCAAAACACCATATGAGCTTTTGTATGACAAACTTCCCGACTTATCATTCTTCCATGTATTTGGTGCACTTTGTTATTCGACAAACGATAGCGAGAACTTAGGCAAGTTACAACCAAAAGCTTATATTGGTATTTTCATTGGCTATGCACCAACAAAGAAAGCTTTTTAAATTTACAACCGACGTACCAGATGAATCATTGAGATAGTACATGTAGATTTTGATGAGCTGATTGCGATGGCTTCTGAACACAATGTTTGTACCATGTAACACCCCCAAATTGGGTCGCAGTGGAATATGGGTCCGGGGCGTGTTACTTTATGGATCAACAACACAAGAGATATATAGAACGACCAAAAAGTCGTTTGAAAACGATACATTGGATGTAACAAAGTCATTGTTACATAAGCCCGTAGCTAACTGGTTCACTTATCAAATACAAAGAATTTCAGCCCGATAACAATAACAAAATTGAAATGCGACAAATTCATATGCAAGACAGCCAAAGCAAAACCACCCAGATGTATCCATCCGCACTTGTCTTATTAGCCCGAAAAACATTGCTTTAAACTTAACAATAGGGTGGATGAATTCATAGGTATTTAAATAATCATTATATGTAGGACCACAAGATTTCCCAAGTTATGATAATGCAACGAATGCAATATCATATAAATGAATTACGTTGCTCTAAGCTCATGACAACTGAAGCTGACGTGTTAGACCAAAGTAAGGACTCCATTCCGTGGTGATGTCTAACCCCAGCTTCCTACTTTCGACATGGTATACGTGCGTTTTCAGTGATAGCTAAGTCACCCGAACGGGTTGTCAAAACCCAATAGATCTATTATAACATTCGCGCGCACAATAACATTCATGAAATGCGCCTCAGATAGGGGTTAGCGCTACGTAGGCACACGTAAGCTTAACATGAAAACTTAAACCACTTGTGGCCAATGTAAAGCAGTGCATGTCTTTCACCCCAAAAACTTTGTAGAACAAAAAGCATAAAAATATGGGGCTATGAACTCACCTTGAGGAGTAATGCTAAGTGTATCACAAATAAACGCGCCACCGAATTGATCAAATGCAACCTAAATTAAATTAAGGCGTCTAAGTACCAGAGTACTTAATCTTACAACATTAATATAATCAATAATTGTTACAGCGTACATCGTTCGGGTATCATAATTAAAGAGGTCATGACATGACGTTCGAGGATTAGGACACTGAAATCGTACATCCAACAACTCGTTAAACGCCATGCCAATACACTCATTATGAAACACCCTAGTAATATAGTAAACTTTATACCACATAATATTCATATAGCTCAATCACCAACTAATGGTTTTGGAAAAAATGTGGTTACAAAATGTTAAAACTTGAGAATTACCTTTAAGTAAAACAGGCGTAACTTTCGCGTTTTAAACCGAAATCTCGCTTGTCTTATGTCCATCCTTTCGATCAAACAGATTATCATAAATCACATTTTTCAATTTCGGACCTACTGGTGAACAGTAAAATTACCTGTTCACATTCAGACCTTAGTAATTTATGATTTAAGTGTCCGTAAAACCCGTAACGTCGTATTTAGTCGGGATAGCTCTTTTTTAGATGATCTTTCGTGGACTTCTCGTATTTGAAAGGTCTATATATTTATAGGTTTATAAAAATAATAACGTTCTGTCAGGAATAGTAACTTTGATCTAAATATATTTATAAAAGTAGAATTGTCGTAAACTCGCAAATTCATAACTCGTGCGTTATTAATTGGAAAAAATTACGATTCTGATATTTGGAATCCTAAAAAAAAAAAAAATTTTTTTTAAATGTAGGTTTATTAAAAATACTAACCCTTGCTGTTTGAAATTGTTTGATAAAAGTTTTGTTGTATAAAAATTTGATTTACGACTTCGTTTAGTAACGTATAACGTGTTCTTAACTAACTTTTTCGTAGAAGCCGTTTAACAAGTTCCTTAGTTTTTACGAAGCGTCCGTGAAATGTATTATCTTATAAAATATAAAATGAGTATGTAAAAATTCGGATTTTGGACAGAATGTTTGCTTAAACTTGTTGACTCCATTTGTAACCTTTTCTTTATACTTTACTACTTTTGTATTTTATCACAAGTCTCATATATCATATATATTATAAATCATACATAAATAAATGTCTATTGTCCATAGTATCCTCCATGTGTCCCAAGTTACTCAGGTCCAACAAATTCATTAATCCTACTTAAACCAGAACATTACTTAAGTAACCTTAATTTACTAGTTTTCTCAATAATCTTTGTGAACATATCACGTGTGTACAAGTATATTTCTTCCAGTTACTTTTATTTTAGTGTTCTATTAGCATGATTTAAAAGTTCATAACCAAGCATTAACATTCTAGGTAGGCCTGAAGTTGAAACAATCTTATATGTTAGAAAAACCCTAATATAATCCATATCTGTTTACACCAAAACAATAAGATACAACCATTTTCTCATACTTTTTAACATGATGCACATACTTAACACAACATAAATATAAGGGTGTAAATGATCATTTCAAGATAATTTCCATTATTCATGAATCAAACCTAAATGGTGAAATAAGCTAAATAGAAATATCAAATGCATTATAATGACGTTAAAGCAACATACAGAGTTTTAAATGGACCTTACGAAAGAATGATGAGGATGATAAACAAGTACTAAACCCTTGTTTAGCACAAAAACCAAACTTGCACTTACATAACCCCTTAGCTCCTTAACTAAACCCGACTTCCTTTTTCTTGAGATTCTAAACTTGGCGAAATGGTTAACAAGCTTGCAATCCTTAGTACATCTTAATAAGGTATAAAAAAAGTGTAAGGGTTGAGAAAATTTTGTATGGATATTGTGTGGGAGGTGTATAACAGCCGTAGCATGTTAGAGAACAAAGAGGAGTTTTGTAATTTATTCTAAGTGATGGTGATGTATGTGTTAAGTTGCTAGTTCTATGTATGTATATAAGAAGCATAATTGGTCAAGGAGACATAAGGGTTCCTAAGGGATGGCCCTTAGTCTTAGATCATGGGTCACAGGAATGGTAAGGGGGGGGATGGTGTATGTCCTCAAATAGTTGAGAACATCCCATGAAAACATGGAAATGTGTTCGCACTGTAATCTTTTGTTCTTTTCTCTATGAATCCGTTTTAGATTGTATAAGTGGATCATATGAGTAAATATTGGTATTGGTAATACACAGAGTATTTTTTAGAAGCGTAGAAAAGTTTTTCGTGTTCGGAGGCCTAAACGCAATTTATCGCGAAACGTATACACTTTACGTATCCGATAAAAATAAAATGAACAAAGTTAATAATTATCCTTAAAATAATTATATAACCCTTGCTTAATGTAAACATTTAATTGTTTGATGCCCGTTTACATTGAACGCTAATTTTTGGCGTACGCGATTTAACCTAACGTTTACAATTTCAAGTAAATGCGTACAATACAAAAGGTACATTGCGGATTTGTTGACGTCGTCAATGACTTGAAAACACAAGGGTGGTATATAGACTTCCCCCGTAAACGACCTTTCCGCAGGCTCACAATGCAACACTTGACGACGGTGTGGTCTTGGTGAAAGTGTGATATTTTCTTCTTGAATTGGTCTTCACGCCCCCCGTGTACTCAGACCTCACTTGAGGTCATCAGAACTTTTACCAATGTGGATCCGACTTACTCTCAACCGTTTAACCTCTCCGATCCACTATTTCTATCGGTCCTCAACAAAATGAAGTTTGTCGTCCAATTAAGTCCATCCAACGAACGCTAATGTTCGTCTGCGCTGACACGTTTTCAGATTAGCATACATGAAATGTATTATGACTCTGCTCATTCTTCTGAAGTTCAAGCTTGTAGCAACTCTCCAACCCTTTCATATCACCTTAAAAGGTCCAACTTAACCTCGGGTCAACTTCCGCCCGTTTGCCAAACGTAACAACCCTTTCCCCCAGGCTAGACCTTCAGCATGACCTTGTCCCCCCTTGGAATTCATTGGTTTACGCTTCAAAGTCAGCATAACTCGTCTGTCGGTCACGAGCACTTGCATCCTTTGCTTATCTGGAATGATTTTTTCTTAGTGGTTTCTGGATCAGTTCTGACCGAGTATTTGAGCATCTCCAACTCATTCCACATACAGGTAACGGCACTCGACCAGAAAGGCTTCAATGGTGCGGCCTTATCTAGCGTGATACTAGTGTTTATGAAAACACGACGAATGGCAAATGGTTAACCACCCTTTCCAAAGTCGATCGCACAGCAGCAGCATATCCTCGAGAGTTTGAATAGTTCCTCTCACTTTGCCCTCTGAGTTTGGGGAGGGGTACGCAGTACTCAATACAAGTTGGACCCAAACGCTCTGAAGTGACCTTCAAAAATGATGCGAATCATCGGTCACGACGCAAATGAATGAGACGGTATCCCATGCCTGGTACCACCTCCGTTAAGTACAGACTTGCAAGTTTCCAAGGTGTCCTCTCTCATTGGTGTGAAGATCGCAGACTTAGTGAGTCGGTCAACGATCACCCAAATTGTAATCAATAGACCTTGGGATGTACTTAGGAAGCTCGTGATAAAAAAACAAAATCCATGGAGATTTGTCCCTTCCATTCGGGTAACTTGGGTTGTACCAACAATCCCTGATGCCCTTTAATGTTCGGAGTACCTTGACCTTAAAGCAACAGGTCAACACTTGTTAACATAAGTAGCTATGTCGGCGGACATGTTGGACAACCAATATAACTTCTTCCTGTCTATGGTACATTTTGTCGGAACCCGGATGAATAGAGTATTTTTGATTTGTGGACTCGTGCATGATTTTTAGTCGCAAATCGCCATAACAAGGTAACCAACGCCTGCCATTGAGGCACAGGGTCCATCCGCACGTAGTTCCACTTTTTTCCCTAATAGCATTCTGGAAAATTAGCAATTTCAACCAACATACCCTCAACGGCTTCACTCTATGTTCTCGGTTTGATCGTCGCTTCGTGCTGAGCATTTAAGATCTGTTTTGGGAAATCCAAATAATAGTCATAACCCAAGCTCGAACTCTTAGCGGCGGTTCTCGTTCTTCCTAAGCTTAAAGCGTCAGCAACGACAGTTTGCTTTCCCCCGGTGATCCGAATATCGCGAGATCGGTAAACACTAACAACTCCAACCATCGCGTGCCATCATGTCAACTCTTTTGACTAAAAGTGTTGCAAACTCTTTGATCGGTGAACACCTACACTAGTTCCATATAATTAAGTCGCCAGATCTTGAAGCGAACACCACTGCACCAAGTACTAAATCTTGAGTCCGAGTAGTCTTCTCATGAGATTTTGAAACGGCGGTGATCATAAGAAATCACCTTCTCTCTTTGCATCATACAGCGCCCAAACCTTTCTTAGAAGCGTCGCAGTACGATATCTTCGCTTCCTGCAGGTAATGCAAGGATTGTGGCAGTTTTTTTCGGCATAACTTTTGCTTCAACAGCTGAAAAGCTGCTTCTTGTTTATCGCCCCATTCAAACTTAACCTTCTTCTGGGTGAGCTTGGTCATCGGTTTTGCAATCTTTGAAAACCCTTCAATGAATCTTCGATAGTATCCAGCAAGACCCAAAAATTGACGAATCTCCGTTGGTGACTTAGGAGATGTCCAATCTTTAATGGATTCAATCTTGGCTGGATCCACATGAATTCCTTCACTATCGATCACATGACCTAAGAATTGTACCTTAGGAATCCAAAATTCACATTTGGAAAACTTGGCATACAATTCTTCCTTCTTAAGCAATTCCAAGATCTGCTTAAGGTGTTCTTCGTGTTCTTTCTTATCACGAATTAATCAAATTGTCGTCAATAAAGACAATCACAAATTTATCCAGGTATGGTTTGCAACCCGAGCATAAGTCCATGAATACGGCAGGTGTCCTTGGTAACCAAACGGCATAACTTGAAATTCGAATGGCCGTAACGCGTTTTCTGAAGGCAGTTCTCGTAATGTCTTCTTGCTCGAACCCTTAATTGGTGATAACCTGAATCTTAAGTCAATCTTCCGAGTAGACACTTGACCCTTGGAGCTGATCAAGAGTCATCAGTCTTAGAGAGGATAACGGTTCTTCACCGTTAATTTATTCAGCTCCGGTAAATCTATGCACATCCCGAATGACCCTCCGTCGCGTGAGACAAACAGAACCGAGCACCCCAGGCGAGGAACTAGGTCTTATAAAGCCCTTTTGTCTGAAGCTCCATCATGTCACAGATAATTCCGTTAACTAAAGCGCCAATCGATAATGTGCCCGTCTACAGGTGAGCAGCACCAGTACCAAAGCAAATTTGAAACTCCACTTAGTCGAGTCGAGAAAAAGAACCCCCCCCCGGAATCGTCAGGGAATACTTCAGGAAAGTCTTGAACGATTGGCACGTCCCTCAAAGTCGCTTCTTCTCCGCCTTTCTTCAACCGCTTTTACTTTAACATTGCCAAAAAAATAGGAAAACACCTTTTTTCCATGTTACGTCCTGCGTTTTGGTGCATAAATGAATTTTAATCTGTCGCATTTCCCGGGATACGTCCATCACCGTGTATGACTAATGGTTTTATTTTCCAGGAAGGGCAAACAAGCTTCTCGGCTAACACATGATACCGCTTGGTACTTCGCCACCCAATCATACCATATAGCATCAAAACTACCAAGTTCTACAGGCATTAAGTTTAGATTGAATTGTGGTTTAGGAAGTTAATGTGCAACCCGTAATATAGTGTTTAACCCGATTATCCTCCCGCAGCTAGTTCGCTCATCATAATAGTGATCGAGGTAGATGGTGTGATGTCAATTTGGGAGCTAAATGCAGTAGACATAAAACTTCGATCGGCACCCGTATCAAACAAGATATAAGCATAACGATTGTTTAGAAGGAACGTACCCGCAACGACATTGTCTGGGTTTGCCCCCGCATTTCCAACCACATACACCTTCGCTGGAGCCCTATCATTCCCACTGATTACCACTGTTGCCGTTGTTGTTCTTCAGTCTTGGACATGCCTTTTTTGAAGGCCCGGGCTCCACTCTCAAAACAAGTAGGTTTCTGATCCCGATCCGGTGCCCTTCTGGTTGTTATTGTTTGGACAGTTTCCCGTACCCCGACAGTCACGAGCGAAGTGACCATATTTGTTTACATTGTATACATCTTTGAGCACACGGCCGCATGGTGGTAATGGCATTTTGAAGCATAGGGGTCTAGATCCCCCATACTGTTGCTTATCACCGGATCCAGCAGTGTATGCCCTCCCGGTGTCTGCCTCTGGGTTTGCTGTTTTGTTTGGGTCGATTATTCGGAAGTGTTCAGACTTCCTCTTGTATTCAGTCTGGTGCTTCTCCGCCATGGTACTGACTTCTCTTGTCCATCAACTCTTGCCATTTCGATAGCCTCTGCATTGTCCTTTGGCTTTGAAGCACATGTTTCCAAAGGATCATGTTCGGGCAATCCCCCGACATACTTTCAATGTATCCGCCCTACCGCAGGAACATTCTAACACAACAGTAGTGCTAGCTCTTGAAAACGTTGGTTGTACTTGACCACAGCATACCTATTACCTTATCAAGTCCACCAACTCACCTCAACTCTCATTTCGTTTCGTGGACAATACTTGTCAGTCATCTTTTTCTTTAGATTTACCCAAGTCATCGAATATGCAACATCATGAGTAACAGTCATAACATGGGAATTCCACCATGTTAGAGCACCTGCCAAAAGTGTACAGGTAGCAAATTTGATCTGGTTTTCCGCCGAGCAGTTGCTTATTCGAAAGACAGTCTCCATTCTTTCAAACCATTGGGTTAACTCAACCACTCCCTCGGTGCCCTTAAAATACAGAGGTTTGCACTTCATGAAATCCTGGTAAGTACACTCTCTAGCAACGCGTTCAGATCCCCTGACACCCGTTCCCGAAGAATGGCTATCAGTGCCATTCCTGGTTGCGTCACGTGCGGCCAAAGCGGCACTGACACCTTCGTTAATCATAGCTTGGAGTTGGGCATTAGTGACATTAGTGGTTGCGGTTGGTGTTGTTGTTGTGGTCGGCGTTGACCTCGTGGCTCTTTTTGGTGCCATTTTCTTTAATCACAAGAAAATACAATATCCGTTAGATTTCATAAAATCATAACCATGACATGACATATCCATGATAAGTAAAGTGAGATCACATCACACAGTGAAATGTACAATTGAATTGTAATTAACAATGATATAACCAAATCGACATTCATTCATCACAAATTCGATTTAAACATGACATAATACTACCATTTCATATATAACGGAAAAACATACATGATTGGTTTGGATACAAAAGGATCATATGTTAGTTACAAAATTAAAACATAACAACCTAAAGCCTTACACGGATTAAACCCGTAATACTTAGTAGGCTATATACAAAACAACTAGCCATAACAGAGTCTAATCTAAGAACTGCTACCAGCCTCCTCTGGCAGCTCCGGCTGTGCAAGACCTCCAGCTGGTCCCTGCTGTCCCTGTAAGGTAGTAACCTGTCCCTGCAATGTCATCACCTGTCCCTGTAAGTCGGTCACCTGCCCCTGCAGTGTGGCGACCAGTCCCTGTAGTGGAACCATCTCCCTCTGTAGTGTCTGTACAACAGTCAAGGTCTGAATAATCTGCTGCTGTCGAGTGCGATCAGCAGCTCTTAACTCTCTCATCTCTTCCCGCCTCCTGCGGTCTGTCTCCAACAAATCTGACATCGCTCTCTGCCTCCTTCGGTCCGCTGATTGTAACTCTGCGATCTCTGCCATCTGCGCATGCACTGTGGTGCGTAGAGATATAACCCCTCCATGAGCAAGATCGCTCGAATCCATCGCTCGTCTCCAAGCCTCTCTGGACATGCAGGCCTCGTCTCCATGACTGACAGTGTATGCCATGAGACGTCTATCCCGTAACAACAGATGACCCGACCGGCCAATAACTGTCTCTTCCCCTGCTCATATCCAACCGCCTGTAGATCTCATCTGTATCTTGCTAATCCAACGACTCAAACTCTCTCATGTTCCACCCAACTCTGTGATCAGTACTAACCGGACTCCCTGTAAAGTCTCAAACTATCTCATCCCATGAATCTTAATCCCTTATCCAACGTAACTCTCCAGGGTCACGTCTAACCTGCCTCCATATGGCTATAAATCCGTAATCTCCTAAAACTCCAGCTGGTCCTAGCAGCACAGCGCGGAGCTCTCTCCGACCTCATACCCGGGAACCTAGTCAGACCTAAATCCCATCCAGGTGGGTAGTTAACCTCGGGTCCTGCCCTCCTCTATGACTGTGCAGTAGGTAATGAAGTGGGGGGAAGACGAAAAGGAATGAAGTAGAAGCTGATGTAGGCAAGGTGGGTGCATCTGGTCTAGTGGGGGTAGAGTATGAAGGGGGATTGGTAATGTAGTGAGGGGAAGTTAGCTGCAGCTCAGCTCTCACGAACGAAGCAGCTTCGATAGCCCAAAGACGAATAGACTAGGAGTGGGGCTGTCAATACAGTGGGGGTGGTGATTCGGGTAAAGATTCTGTGGTGTGATGAAGACCATGGAGATAGAGGTTGATGCGGTTGGGAAGATATACAATAATCTGCAACCCCAAGTCGGACCATGCTGGTACAGGTAATGAGCTCTTGAATAGAAATCCTACCGACCATAACGGTATGCAGGGTGAGGTGGGTGTGCCGCAGACTCATCAATCTCAAACGGCGCGTCGCCTCGCAGATGACAGTAACTGTTAAAGCAACCACCACAGGGTAGGCAGGAGCTATGCGCCTCCTCCCCTCCTCGTGATCCATCTCAGCATCCTCATCCTCCTCATCGATATCCATATCATCATCCTCATACCTCCTCAATGGCCATCTCATTGTCTCCGTCCATCTCCTCCGTCAGCAGGATAGTCCGATAGGAACCGCCTCAGGGTCCTCACGTCAACCTCCTCCGAGTATGCCGCAAGATCAACTCCGGAACAGCATCAGGTGAGGGTTGCCATAGGTGAGAGCTCCTCACATATGGCTGTCCCCCAACGATCTCGCAACACAACTCTGGACCTGGAACATAGTCAGGTGAGGGTGGTGCCTGCTCAGGCTCCTCCGGGCCAGGCACATAATCGGGAGAGGGTGGGGCCTGAAGAGCGGCGCTCGTACGTCCCTGGCATGTAACGGTGGGCTCAAGTCACCTGCTCATCCGCTCGAGTGATCCGATGTCTGATAGATCCTCAAATGGACTGGAAACCTCCGTGTGTGTAACCCCCGATTCATCCGAATCTGACATGACTGAGTCTGAAAATTCAAAATAGCTTATATTAGTACTTAATATAAGACCTTTATAGTAATATACATTTATATCATAACATGTATATCAAATATGAATGCATCTAGTCCAACCAACTAATGCAACAAGTAGTGTATGCATGAATGTATGCACATATGTATGTCCCGTGTAATCCCTTTATTTATAAAAACAACTCTTGAAAACGGTTATAGTCCAGCAAAAACATTTGACCTGGTTCTCTATAACCTTGGCTCTTGATACCAATCTGTAACACCCCCAAATTGGGTCGCAGCGGAATAAGGGTCCGGGGCGTGTTACTTTATGGATCAACAACACAAGAGATATATAGAACGACCAAAAAGTCGTTTGAAAACGATACATAACATGATTTAACAAAAGTATGGTTACAGAAGCCCGTAGCTGAACTTGTTCACATTATCAAATACAAAGATTTTCAGCCCATAACAAAATAACAAAAGGAAATGCGACAAAATCTTTAATGCAAACATCCAAATCAAACCACCAATGTATCCATCGCACCTTGTGCTTATTGATCCCGGAAAAACATTGCTTTAAAACGTCAACAATATTTTGGAATTCATAGGTTTTTATAAATCTTATATTGTAACCACAAGATTTCCCCAAGTGTATTATAATGCAACAATGCAGAATATCTGATAAATTTAATCACGTTCTCTAAGCTCATGCACTGAAGCTTGACGTGTGTATTACCAAATTAAGGGATCCAGTGCCCGGGGGGTGATGTTCTAACCCGCAACCATCCTAGATTCGACAGGGTCATACGTTCTTGTTCAGTATAGCTAATCACCCGAACGGGGTTGTCAAAACCCATAGATCTATTAATATCATCCCCTCACATTAACATCATGATAATGGGCGCAATAGGGTATCGCTACTTAGCACACGTAATCTTAAACATGAAACTTAATCACTGTGTCCACTTGTAAAGCATCATTTTTTCACCCCAAAAACTTTGTAAAAACAAAAGCATGTAAAATGTGGGGCTATGAACTCACCTTGAGTGAGTAATGCCAAGTGTATCACAAATAACGCGCCACGCGAATTGATCAAATGCAACCTAATTAAATTAAGGTCGTATAAGTACCGAGTACTTAATCTAACAACATTGAATATAATCTAATAGTTGTTACATCGTACTATCGTTCGGGCTATCATAATTAAAGAGGTCATGACATGACGTTCGAGGAGTTAGGACACTTTAAATCGTAAATCCAACAACTCGTCGAAACGCCATCCGAAGAGGCCTCATTATGAAACTCCCTAGTAATATAGTACTTTGATAACCACATAATATTCTATATAGCTCAATCACCAACTAATGGTTTTGGTAAAATTGTGTTTAAGAAGTTAAAACGTTTATAATTACCGTTTTAGCAAAACTGGCGTAACTTTCGCGTTTTAAACCCGATTCTCGCGTTTCTTATGTCCATCTTTTCGTATTAAGACGGGTTATCGATATTTGATATTTTCATAACAGACATAACAGACATGGGTTTATATAAAATTTGTATTTGTTGTCGTAAAACCCGTAAATGTCGTATTTTATTCGTTATAGCTCCGTTTTTAATGATTATTTCGAGGACGTTATCGTTATTGAAAATCCTATCAATTTATAAGGTTTACAAAAATATAACTTTCTGTCATGAACGGTAACTTTTATAAAAATAGTTTTATAAAAGTATTAATTGTCGTAAACTCGCGAAATTCATAACTCGTTCGTTATTAATTGAAAAATTACGATTCTTATCATTTTGGAATCCTAAAAAGGTGTATTATTTATTAAAAATATTAGCCCTTGCTGTTTGAAATTTTTATAAAAATGTTTTTATAAAAATTCATTTACGACTTCATTTATTAACGTATAACTCGTTTTTAACGTAATGTTTTCGTTATTAATCCGTTTAACAAGTTTCTTACCTTTTCGGAATCGTCGTGAAATTTATTATCTTATAAAAACATAAAATGAGTATGTCTTATCCACGAATTTGGACAGAATGTTTGTGCTAGTTTGTTAAGTCCAAAATTAAGTCTTGTTTCCTTGTTTTCATCTTATGACTTTTACCACTAATCTTATATTTTATATTTATCATATATATTATGTCCATAGTCCTTTTTATTGTCCCTTTTTCCAAATATTACAAGTCTTTTATCTTACATAATAAACCATAACTTTTATAAAAATCCATAAATCACTAGTTTTGTCCATAATCATATTTATACATAACCAAGTGTGTACATCACTTGTGGGACCATTTTAACATGATGTCATTAACATCATAAGGTATATAGAAGTGTACATTATGATGACAACATATAAAAACTTCTTTTTA
>BQNB010171201.1:3155-13593 GCA_026074375.1 Tanacetum coccineum | reverse complement strand
ACCCTCAGCACTTCCATGTGAGTGAACATCATGAAGAGGTGAATCATGGGGCATGGAAGCAGTTTCCTCTGCCTCATGGGTGGGTTGAAGTGATTCTGGTGTAGAGGATGGTTGAGTGGGTTATGGAGATAATGATGGTGAAGATGTGATCCTTGAGGGTGATTGTTGTTGTCCTTCATCTTGTGCTTGTACCAACATATTCTCAAATAATGGTGTTACTACCCCTGAATACCCCTTAGAGGCTCTCCTCATATTACTAAACAGTTTACTTGTCAAAGTAGGAGAGGGATAGGTTCTAGTATGAGGTAAGAGTAACCTTTGTTGTTTGTTAAGAAGGAGTTGAATAAACCTGGGATACAATAAGAATTTGTGTGGGCTATCCAAGTTCTTAACCATAGCTTCAAAGATGAATTTAGAAAAGTTAAACTTCCTGCTTGTAGCTAGACAGATGGGTGTTGTAGCAATGTTGCTACTGAATTGATCCCATGCAGTCTTCTTGGAGCTCAGAAAATGCAGAATTATGTGAATAAAGAACTTCCATTGGGGTGAGAAATGACCTTTAAAGAATGTAAGGCTTTCAAAATTAGCCCCATATGAGCTAAGTGCTCAAATATTTCTTCATTAGAGAGTGAAGAAATGCCTTCTGCATCATCTAACTTCAAATGTCATCTCAAAGAATCTTTAGTTATGAGGTTTTCATGTCCATCAATAGTTGCAAAAATAGCTTGAAGTCCTTCTTAAGTAGTGCTTAAAACAGCAGTTTCCCAAAATTGTTCAATAAGGGACACAAAAATGATGGGATTTTCAGTGAGAGCATAGTATATATGGCTTGAAGTAAGAAAATCTATGATTTCATCAAAGCCCTCAGTGCTTGCTGATTTAATTAAATATGCGACCATATTATGCTTGTCGCAAAATTCCAACTGTGCCATTTGATGAATGAAAAGTTGATGAATGAGGTGGGATTAGTTTGTGTGATAAAGTGTAAGGTTTTGGTAGAGTGAATTGAATTATGAGTGAGGTTTAAAAGAGTATGTTTTCGCCGACTGTAAAAGAGTTGTACTTATCTTGAAAGAAATCGTTTAATGATATAGATTAATCAAGAAGTCTCCAATTAGTCAAACCCTATAAGCTATAGATGTGGCAGAAATATCTCAACAGCTCTTTGATTGAGGAAAATCTATTAGGACTCAAACAGTACTAACGGTCACTTAGCACTACTAAGTTTGGTCTAGCAGTACTAATTTTAAGTCTAACAGTACTAACTTCATTCAGCAGTAGTAATACTTGCCTAGCAGTATTAACTTAACACTGACAGTACTAAGTGTGGTACCAAGCAGTATTAACTCCAAACTTGATCCATCAAAGATATTCAGCACCAATGTAGACTCTCATATACTCTCTTTCTGTTTTTAAACTCACAAAATATCTCTCAATTCTTTTTCTCACCAAACACACATTTCTATTTTTCACACACAACTCTCTTTCTGTTTTTGAACTCACCAAATCTCTCTATTCTTTTTCCTTATAAACCAGACAATTTGGGTACAGTTTGCCATCAATTCCTTAAGTTCCAAACTGTCCTCCCTACTTCCAAGTGTGTAACCTCTTAAGAGAGGTGGGTCATTGAACTATTTTATAGTTTTTGGCAAACTACCAGCCATAAACGGATTTAGGAAGTCTTTACTAAGGCCGTTTGCTTTGGACTAACCAATGCTTCATTGAAATAACATGGTGCATTGATAACCATCTAGTTTTTGGTAAACTATCAACCATCAATGGATTTAAGATGTCTTTACCAAGGTCATTTGCTTTGGACTAGTCAGTTCTTGATGTCTGTTAGACATGGTGAACTGATGACCATTGAAATCTTCATAGTTTGAAAGATAAGCTTTGTTGCCAGTCATATGGCTAGAGCAACCACTATCCACCACTGCATGATCCTGTAACAAGATCTCTAGATTGCCCTGCACAAAAAGTAAGAGAATTAGTATCTCTTAGGGACCCAAGCCATTACAGACTTGGAAATACCTTTTGGGTGAAAATACTCAACCTTCTTAAGCATGAATGATCCACTGTCTTTGGACACATGATCCAAATAATTTCCCTTAGGCCTCCAAACCCACCTTGACTCTTTAAGGTCAGTATCCATCTTACCCTTACCAGTATTAACTACTGCTCTTGTCCCAGCAATAGTCATATTTTGAAACCCAAAGGTTTTAACATCTTGTTTTAAGTCTTTTGGTCTAAAAGCTAGTTTTGTGTAGTAAGACCTCTTGATAGGTGAATATGAGTCTCTTGGTCTTACATTATCCATTCTTGGGTAAATTAGTCTAATAGCACCACTAGTTTGTGCAATTTTTGGAGCAAATGGTCTAACAGTACTAACAGGCCTAGCACTACTATCTGGCCTATCAGTACTAATTGGCCTAGCAGTACCAACTTTGTGAACTGCTCTTTTCTCATTTTGCTTAACAAGAGTAATCAAACCTGTTCTTGTTAGTACTCCTGATGGGACAAAATTCTTTCTTAAATGAGGGTATTTTGAAAATTTTTAATGATTAACCCTTTTAGTATTATCCCATACTAGTTTGTCCACCCTTAGACCAGTATTGACCACAGTTTTCAGCTTAGGTTCTTGACTCTGTTTGTCATGAAAATTACAATCTTTGATCAAATGGTCAGTACTTTTACAGACAAAGCAGGCTTTTATTTTCTTAAATCCAATTCCTTGTTTCTGAGAAGTTTGACCAATTTTATCAACTCTAGTTTTAACTGTTTGAGTCTCATTAGTCTTAACAGGACTAACTGTTTGCACTTCAGACACATCATCCTCATCATCTGAGTTCCAATCCTCAATTATAACTTTATCTCTGTTAACTGATTCATAGACTGTCTTAGGTTTTTGAGTATTTGCTTCATTTGTTTTTCCTACAGTCTCACTTGTTTTAGTATTAAGATCAGTTGTTTTTGACTCAATTATTTTCTTCCTAATGGCATATTCATCTAAGCCTGCAAATGATATGTCAGCTCTTGGGGTTAGGAAGTTCCCTGTTATAGGAGGGGGAACAACATGAAACCCATCTGCTTTAGAGAACCTATCATTTGCTGGTGTGTTCTCTTCATCACTTGATCTGACATAAAAAACACTCAAACTAATCTCACTATCAGTTTCAGAATTGTTACTCATTTCATTTAATTGTGTGCCATATCCTAAACCAGTTTTATCTCTAGCACTCATTTGACTGTTGAGTAATTCATCAAGATTCTTGGACGATTCTTCCCATTTTCTATCTTTAATTTTAACTCATCTCTTTCCTTAACAACTTTCTCTAATTCCAGGTTAAGGTTGTTAATTTTTATTTCTCTGCATTTAAGCTCATAGTTTTGAAACTCATATTTTTCACCCCAAGCCAGTTCATTCTTTTCATGTACAAGTATCCTAGATTACTCTAAGGCTAACTCATAACCCTGAATTTCTAGTCTTAGCCTTTGCTATTTTTACCCTTCACTATCATACAATCTTTTGAAGAGTTTTAAAAGATAAATACATTGTTTAGAACATTTATGTACCTCATTGTCAAAGAAACCTTGATGAGCTTGAAAGAGATTGCCATTAAGCATAGTTTACTGTTTTCTACTTTAAAATCATTACTCCAGTCATAGCCTCCTAGACCATCTTGAGCCACCAGTGCCTGTGATGAAGATTCATTTGTTGGTGCATTGCTCCTGCCATTGTCACCATAAATCTTTTCCCTTGATTCCTTCCAGATCTACATTCCCTAGCAAAGTGCCATTTTCTGTAAAAGTTGTAGCACTCAATTTTTGATTTATCAAGTGAAACATGTCATTTTTCTTTGAAATCCATGTTCCTTCCTATCTTCTGAATAAATTTCCTCACTCTGACAGTCAACATAGCCACCTGCCATCTAAGATCCAATTCTTCTAAGTCATCTTCATCAATCTGCTGAAAATCCTCATTTTCAAGTTGAGGACTGGTTGTTGGTTGTGCAAAGAAAGAGCACGCTACATCTTGAGCACATGGGTAGATCAAACTTGACTAATTCCTACAGCAGTACTAACCCCAAAATCTCCACTGGCAGTACTAACTTCATTAGTACTGCTAGTGTTCTTAGAGGAAAGAAATGCCAAGTTTTGAGAAGTAGAAGTGGAACTTGAAGACCTTTTCATCTCATCTTCGTAGACCCTAAGGTTGTTGTAGAGGTCATCAATATCAATCTCATCAATGTCTGGCTTATTTCTCATGATTAGAGCAATTTGATTCCATGAAGGAGGAAGACTTCTTAGGAACTTTTAGTTGATATCTTCCTTTGATATTAGAGCACCATGAACCTCCAATTGACTTATGAGTTTTTGGAACCTATCATAAGCCTGTGTTCCATGACTTTCATTTGATGCGAATAGAAAAGTTTTTCAACTGAGTTTTAGAACATTTTTCTCATCTTCTTGGATTCTTCATTACCTCAAAACCTTGAATTGACGTGCTTCCCAAGTGATTAGCATCTGGCAACATGTGAAACATGAGGAGGTAATCCATCGGGTATTTCTAAAAGCCAGATGCTCGTAAACTCTTTCCGGAATTCCCTTTAGCAGCCAGTTGTTTGGCATTCTTAGTGAGCAGAGGAGCAAATTGTTTTTCTCCAGTTGTGCAAGGCTCTTCTTTAGATCTCAATGATACTAACAAAATACACCATAGGTTATGGTCTGTGTGACAGATATATTGTCGCATTCTCATGCTCTAAATATCATATTCTCCCTTCCTGATGATGAGGGATTCTCATTGCTGGTGATAGTTGGGTTTTTTTTGTAAGGGAATGTCTTGTTCTGCCATCTTACAATTGAGTTCTTCTTATTCAGAGTTTCCACACAAGCTCTGATACCACTTGTTAGATCGTTTGCTGAATAAATCTTAACCTTTAGCTTGTAAAGGGCTTGTTCCTTTAGATAATTCTAAAGCAACAATAATGAAACACTGATTTGAACAATATTGATTATGCGAAAACTAATCAATAATGCTAAGAAGAACAAATTAAGAATCCACATAAGAACTTTAAAATTATAACTTGAATCTGCCTAGGTTACAGATTACAAAAACTATGGTTGCTAATCGATCTCTATTGATCTGAGTAGAACTATATATACTAACTATGCCTAAGGTTCCTTTTATAGACTAAGGAAACCCTAATGGGCTTTACAAAACGCGTTAAGAGATAATGCATATCTATTACTAATTTATCTCATGCATATCTCATAAGTAGTACTAATACAATATACTAGTAGTACTAATACTAACTAACAATACAAACTATTACTTGGCAGAACTAACATTACACTGGCAGTACTATCTACAAAGCTAGCATACTAAAGACTTAGACTTACTTTTCTCAATCTTCATTAACGCACTAAGTCTTCACTAACAGTATTAATCTTGAGCCAGCAGTATTAACTTGTAGAAGCCCAACAGTACTTGTTGTTGTTTATTCTGGAAAGCTGAACGCAAGTAGTTTTTTTTAAAACGTACTTGTTGCTTGTCTTATGAATTAAACATAAGCATTTTTATACATGCTTGATGTTGTGGTTTGTTCTAAAAATTGAACGCAAGTGTTATGAAATGATAATATGATTTCATTGCCATGATGTTGGGAATTATGCATTCCTGACTTAGTACCGATAGTTATATTAGTTAGTACCGCTAGTTGTAATTTGTACTGACAGTACAAAATGTTAGTACTAATCAGATAGTTAGTACCGTTAGTATAAAATAGTTAGTACCGTTTATGAGATATGCATGAGATATCTTAGGAAAGGATATGCATGATCTTTGTACGCGTTTTGTAAAGCCCATTAGGGTTTCCTTAGTCTATAAAAGGAACCCTAGGCATAGTTAGTAGATATAGTTCTACATAGATCAATAGAGATGGATTAGCAATCATAGTTTTGTAATCTGTAACCTAGGCAGATTCAAGTTATAATATAAAGTTCTTTTGTGATTCTTATTATTGTTATTCTTAGCATTATTGATTAGTTTCTGCATAATCAATAGTGTTTAGTCATTGTTTCACCATTGTTGCTTTAGATTTATCTAGAGTAACAAATCCTTTACAAGCTAAAGGTTAAAGATCCATCCAGTAAGGGATCCAACAAGTGGTATCAGAGCTTGTGTGGAAACTCTGAATAAGAACTCAATTGTAAGATGACAGAACAAGACATTCCTCTACCTACTATCACATCAATGAAAATCCATATCATCAGGAAGGGAGAATATGATATTTAGAGTATGAGAATGCGACAATATATCTGTCACACGGACCATAACCTATGGGATGTTATTGTCAATGGAGATCTAGAAGAAGAACCTGCATCAACCAAAGAAACATCTGCTTTTCCTGCTCCTAAGACTACCAAACAACTGGCTGCTAAAAGGAATCAGGAAAGAGTTAAGAGCATCTTGCTTTTAGCAATACCTGATGAATACCTCCTCAAGTTTCACAATGTTGCAGATGCTAAATCACTCTGGGATGCAATCAAAGCAAGGTTTGGAGGTAATGAAGAATCCAAGAAGATGCAGAAAAATGTTCTAAAACATCAGTTTGAAAACTTTACTACTGCATCAAATGAAAGTCTGGACAAGGCTTATGATAGGTTTCAAAAACTCATAAGTCAATTGGAGGTTCATGGTGCTCCAATATCAAAGGAAAATATCAACCAGAAGTTCCTAAAAAGTCTTCCTCCTTCATGGAATCAAATTGCTCTAATGATGAGAAATTAGCCAGACATTGATGAGATTGATATTGGTAACCTCTACAACAACCTTAGGGTCTATGAAGATGAGATGAAAAAGTCTTTAAGTTCCACTTCTACTTCTCAGAACTTGGCATTTCTTTCTTCTGAGAACACTAGCAGTACTAATGAAGTTAGTACTGCTAGTGGAGATTTTGGGGTTAGTACTGCTGGAGGAATTAGTCAAGTTTCAACTACCCCATGTGCTCATGATGTAGCGTGCTCTTTCTTTGCACAACCAATAACCAGTCCTTAACTTAAAAATAAGGATTTTCAGCAGATTAATGAAGATGACTTGGAAGAATTGGATCTTAGATGGAAGGTGGCTATGTTGACAGTTAGTGTGAAGAAATTCATTCAGAAGACAGGAAGGAACTTGGATTTCAAAGAAAAATGACCTGTTTCTCTTGATAAGTCAAAAATTGAGTGCTACAACTGTCACAGAAAAGGGCACTTTGCTAGGGAATGCAGATCTGGAAGGAATCAAGGGAGAAGATCTTATGGTGACAATGGCAGGAGCAATGCACCAACAAATGAATCTTCATCACAGGCACTGGCGGCTCAAGATGGTCTAGGAAGCTATGACTGGAGTAACGATTTTGAAGTAGAACCAGTCAACTATGCTTTAATGGCAATCTCTTCTTCAAGCTCATCAAGTTCTTCTGACAATAAGGTACAAAAATGTTCTAAACAATGTCTTGAATCTTTTAAAACTCTTCAAAAGAATTATGATAGTGAAAGAGAAAAACATAGCAGAGCAAGACTAGAAATTTAGGGTTATGAGTTAGCCTTAGAGTCACTAGAATCTAGGATACTTGTACATGAAAAGAATGAATTGGCTTGGGGTGAAAAATATAAGTTTCAAAACTATGAGCTTAAATGCAGAGAAATAAAAATTAACAACCTTAACCTGGAATTAGAGAAAGTTGTTAAGGAAAGAGATGAGTTAAAATTAAAGATAGAAAAATAGGAAGAATCATCCAAGAATTTTGATGAATTACTCAACCGCCAAATGAGTGCTAGAGATAAAACTGGTTTAAGATATAACACACAATTGAATGAAATGAGTAACAGTTCTGAAACTGATAGTAAGATTAGTTTAAGTGTTTTTGATGTCAGATCTAGTGATGAAAAGTCCACACCAGCTAATGATAGGTTTTCCAAAGCAGATGGGTATCATGCTGTTCCACCTCCTATAACAGGGAACTTCCTAACCCTTAGAGCTGACATATCATTTACAGGTTTAGATGAATATGCCATTAGGAAGAAAATAACTGAGTCAAAAACAACTGATCTTAATACTAAAACAAGTAAGACTGTAGGTAAAACAAATAAAACAAATACTCAAAAATCTACGAAATTCTATGAATCGGTTAACAGAGATAAAGTTATCATTAAGGATTGGAACTCAAATAATGATGATAATGTGTTTGAAGTGCAAACAGTTAGTCATGGTAAGACTAATGAGACTCAAACAGTTAAAACTAGAGTTGATAAAATTGGTCAAACTTCTCAGAAACAAGGAATTGGTATTAAGAAAATAAAAGCCTACTTTGTCTGTAAAAGTACTGACCATTTGATCAAAGATTGTACTTTTCATGACAGACAGAGTCAAGAACCTAAGCTAAAAAATTTGGTCAATACTGGTCTAAGGGTGGACAAACCAGTATGGGATAATACTAAAAGGGTTAATCATCAAAAATTTACAAAATACCCTTATTTAAGAAAGTTTTTTATCCTATCAGGAGTACTAACAAGAATATGTTTGATTACTCCTGTTAAGCAAAATGAGAAAAGGGCAGTTTACATAGTTAGTACTGCTAGGACAGTTAGTACTGCTAGGACAATTAGTACTGCAAGGCCTGTTAATACTGTTAGACCATTTGCCCCAAAAATAGCAAAAACTGATAGTGCAATTAGAACAAGTTACCCAAGAATGGATAATGTATAACCAAGAGGCTCATATTCATCTATCAAGAGGTCTTACTACACAAAACCAACTTTTAGACCCAAAGATATAAAACAAGATGTTAAAACTTTTAGGGTTAAAAATACGTAGTAGTTCATACTGGTAAGGGTTAAATGGATATTGACCTTAAAAAGTCAAGGCGGGTTTGGAGGCCTAAGGGAAATTACATGGATCATATATCCAAAAAGAGTGGTTCATTCATGCTCAAGAAGGTTGAGTATGTTGACCCAAAAGGGATCTCTAAATCTGTAATGGCTTAGGTCCCTAAGAGATACTAATTCTCTTACCTTTTGTGCAGAGCAATCCAGAGATCTTGTTACAAGATCATGCAATGGTAGATAGTGGTTGCTCTATCCATATGACTGACAATAAAGCTTATCTTTCCGACTATGAAGATTACAATGGAGGCTTTGTGGCTTTTGGAAGTGATCTCAAAGGAGGTAAAATGACGGGTAAAGGTAAAATCAAAACTTCTAATTTAGACTTCGATGATGTTTATTTTATAGATGAACTTAAGTTTAACCTTTTCTCTGTCTCACAAATGTGTGACAAGAAAAATAGTGTCCTTTTTACTGAGACTGAATGCCTTATCCTGTCTCCTAGCTTTAAGCTTCTTGATGAAAGTCAAGTTGTACTTAGAGCTCCTAGAAAGGATATGATGAATACTTGGTTAATACTGCTGAGCTTAGTTGATACTGTGAGTTACAACTTTGTACTGCTAGTACAAAAATTAATACTGCTAGGTTCAGTTAGTACTGCTGTATACATATCGATTGGTGTGACTGTTAGACGTTTTCTCTGAAGGGAGGACTATGTTGGTTGTGAACAACACAACAAATGGTCATCAGTTCACCATGTCTAACAGACTTCAAGAACTGGCTAGTCCAAAGCAAACGGTTTTGGTAAAGACTTCTCAAATCCGTTGATGGTTGATAGTTTACCAAAAACTATATGGTTATCAATGCACCATGTTATTGCAATGAAGCATTGGCTAGTCCAAAGCAAACGGCCTTGGTAAAGACTTCCCAAATCCGTTTATGGCTGGTAGTTTGCCAAAAACTATAAAATAGTCCAATGACCCACCTCTCTCAAGAGGTTACACACTTGGAAGTGGGGAGGACAGTTTGGAACTTATGGAATTGATGGCAAACTGTACCCAAATTGTCTATTTTGTGAGGAAAAAGAATAGAGAGATTTGGTGAAGAGTATATGAGAGTCTACATTGGTGCTGAATATCTTTGATGGATCAAGTTTGGAGTTAATACTGCTTGGTACCACACTTAGTACTGTCAGTGTTAAGTTAATACTGCCAGGCAAGTATTACTACAGCTGGATGAAGTTAGTACTGTTAGACTTAAAATTAGTACTGCTAGACAAAACTTAGTACTGCTAAGTGACCGTTAGTACTGTTTGAGTCCTAACAGATTTTTGTCAATCAAAGAGCCGTTAAGATATTTCTGCCACATCTATAGCTTATAGGGTTTGACTAATTAGAGACTTCTTGATTTATCAATAGCTTAAACGATTTCTTCAAGATAAGTACAACTCTTTTACAGTCGGTGAACACATACTCTTTTAAACCTCACTCAAGGAAGTCAAATCAAGATGATTCAAGTCAAGGAGATGATGCAAGATAACAATCTCAAGAACTCAAAGTAAAAAAGATAA
>BQNB010171200.1:0-13593 GCA_026074375.1 Tanacetum coccineum | reverse complement strand
CCAATTTATATTTTTTTTAAAAAGTTATATATTTTATAAAAAAGTTTTATATATTTTATAAAAAATCATTTTATACAATAAAAAAGTTATATATTTTATAAACGTTTTATATATCAAATTACATTAGAAATCGATAAACACTCAAGCATTAAAGCATACTAAGTTTTCCCATCTCAAACATTAAAGCATATTAAGTTTTCCTACATTCCAAATGCTAAAATGATTTATCTTAATGAAAAACTACTCCATATTAAGGTTTCTCATCCCTTGGTAGATCTCGTGAAGTATTCCTGCTGAACATATCGTCTCGTCCGTTGAACGTCTAACGTATAACCATAACATATCGACTCGTCCGTTGAACCTCTAACATATAACCATAACATATCGTCTCGTCCGTTAACATTCATCACGATTCGTTAACATTCATCACGATTCGTTAACATTGGTTGGTAATGATATTTGCTTGGTAATGAACTATCTCGTCAGTTGAACGTCTAACGTATAACCATAAAAAAGTTTTATATATTTTATAAAAAATCATTTTATACAATAATTGTATACGAAACGAGGAACCGGACCGACCCGGGCGAAACGAACCAATTTATATTTTTTATAAAAAGTTATATATTTTATAAAAAAGTTATTATATATTTTATAAAAAATCATTTTATATAATAATTATATACGAAACGAGGAACCGGACCGACCCGGGCGAAACGAACCAATTTATATTTTTTATAAAAAGTTATATATTTTATAAAAAAGTTATTATATATTTTATAAAAAATCATTTTATATAATAATTATTTTTTTTTTAATTATGTTAATAAGTTGCGGTTTGAATTTAGATTATGTTTCTAATTATGTTAAAGAGGTATAATTATGTTAATAAGCTGTGATTGATGGTCTTTAATTTTTTTTTTTGCAGCCGTAGCAGCCGCCGTATCAGCCGTAGCAGCCGACACACAGCCGTAGCAGCCGACACACAGCCGAAGGTACATATTTTCTTTTTTTTTCCTTTTGGTATCCCCGGCGACATGTCGTCGGGGAATGTGTATAGTTATTAAAATAACTTATGGTGGTTTTGTATTTGATATAAATGTGCTTTAGGAATGTTTTATCATTTTAAATAATAATTATATACGAACCGAGGAACCGGACCGACCCGGCCGAAACGAACCGATTATATATTTTATAAAAAATAATTGTAAATAATAATTATATATTTTATAAAAAATCATTTTAAATAATAATTATATACGAACCGAGGAACCGGACCGACCCGGCCGAAACGAACCGATTATATATTTTATAAAAAATAATTGTAAATAATAATTATATATTTTATAAAAAATCATTTTAAATAATAATTATATACGAACCGAGGAACCGGACCGACCCGGCCGAAACGAACCGATTATATATTTTATAAAAAATAATTGTAAATAATAATTATATATTTTATAAAAAATCATTTTAAATAATAATTATCTACGAACCGAGGAACCGTACCCACTCGGCCGAAACGAACCAATTATATAATTTATAAAAAATAATTGTAAATAATAATTATATATTTTATAAAAAATCATTTTAAATAATAATTATATATTTTATAAAAAATAATTGTAAATAATAATTATACATTTTATAAAAAAGTTATTATATATTTTATAAAAAAGTTATATAAATAATAAAAAAAAAGGTATCCTCCTTGGCGATTTTTGCAGAGCCGCACCTCCATAAAATCAACCATCACCAACAATTCGAGCACCTTCATCACCACCACCACCTACACCACTACAACATAGCCCACCACCACCGGCGTTACACGAGCACACGAGCACCTCCTCCTCCTCTAAACCATAATTAGGGTCGACATTGTCCGACTAAAAATTTCGAACAAAATGTCCGACCTCAAAATGCCCCCAAATTCCCCAAAATTTTCACCAAATTTTGAACCACCCGCCACTTTATTATTTTAATGAAAAAAAGTTAGGGTCGACATTGTCGACCCAAAACTTAGAGTATTTGTCGACCCAAAGTTAGGGTCGACATTGTCGACCCAAAAATGTTATCACATCTACCTCTATGGTAGACTTAGACAGAAAACTTAGATAAACAAAAAAACACCACCACCACCACTCCTTTGGCGATTTTTCAGGCGAACCACCATCACCACCGGGATATAACCACCACCACTACATATACCCAAACCCTGAGTTAAAAAAATGCCCACCGCCAATCACCCAATGATATGAAGCACCACCACTACAATCCCACCACCAGTACTTTACTTCTCCGTCACACGACACAAAAAAATACGAGCACAATTTTCCTCATCTTTTTTCTTTTTCTAAATCATAATTCTTTTCTAAACCCTCTAAACAATAATTCTTTACTAGTTTTTATAATTCGTTTTTTGATTAAAAAGGTTGAATATGTTTTTTTATTTTCATTTTTTTAATTAAATTTTTTTGGTTAATGTTTTAATTTGTTTTTGTTATTGTTTTTGTTTATATTTTTTGATAGTGCTAATGAAAGTTTATTGTTGTTTTGATTGTGGCAGCTGACCACAGCCGAACCGTAAGCCGACACATCCGGGTCCCAGCCACCGCAAAGCCGACCACAACCGTCCGACTGCCACCGGCAAACCACCACATTAGCCAGGTCCACGATCCGACGAATAGGTAATTTTTTTGTGTTTTTCCTTTTGGTATCCTCGGGTGGCAAGTCGTTTGGTAATTTGTTTTTGTATATTTGATATAACTTGATATGAATTTGGTATTGTTTTAAGAATGTTTTAGGATTTTAGTGATTAATTTCGAAAAATCCTCGTCCGAAGTTAATCAACCTATAGAAAACCCGTCCGAAATTGCCTTTTTCTAAAAAAAACAAAACAGTTCATATTCATTTGCTATATAAAAAATAAAAACCTTTATTTGAGTATGTTTATTATTGCAACGCAGTTATGAACATTTAATAAGAAGTTGGACCACTATATCAACGTAATTCCGAAGCATTTTTAGTATGGTTTTTTGCATCATCAAGAATGTGAGCCTGTGCACCCCACTCACACACAAAAGATCCGTTGCCCATGTGTACGTTGTTGTAACCGTGATAGATAAGTTTGTTACCCTCAAAACTCTTGAAGGTACATCATATCTAGCACGGTTTGCCCAACATTAACACCACTTGGAAATATCACGTGAACCGACTCCTTCCGCTACCTCCACCAATTACCACATTCACCTGACTACATTGACATGGATGCCTTCTTTCTTCGAAGATATTTCTTAAATAATGTCCCAACATCCACCAAGTCAACAATTGGTCCTCCAACCAGCTCCAAACAACGGGTCCTAATAACGCAAGTTTGAAGAGTTACTTCTAGGTCCCAAACAACCAAAAGTTTGTAACCCGGGTTGTGATATAGACTACATTTGGAATTTACAACAGAGATTTCGCACATCAAGGCTTTACATAAAAATACATGAAGCCGGGTTTAACAAGATTCTAGGCTCTCTCCCAACAAGGCATGTCCCCTAGCAAATGATACAATTTCCCATCTCATACTATGCCAATCAAGAAGACATACAAAAAGATCAGGTTAGGATACGAATCGATCCATGCTTTATAAATGATTGTTTTTTATTTTGGGGATCAGAAGGACAACTAAAGATGCTAATTGTCCAGTCCTAGCAAAGCCGAGACGATTGGAAAGACCCAAAGAAGACAAAGGGGAAGTTAGTTGCAAACAAGTTGGCGTTACTTTCCGATAACTAACACCTAGACAAGAACGTATTTCAACACAAAACACATAGCAAGTGGATGACTTGGCATGCTACTGGACAGTCTAAGGAAAACGGTAAGATGAATCACCCGTGTGACGGTAAAGCATGGAAATATTTTGACATGAAGAACCTGAGATGAGGGAGAGGGGGTAGTGTGAAGACGATCCTCGATCTAGTCAAAGACCAAATCGATCATGGATGGTAAGATTCGATCCTTGAAAACCTTGGGTCATTAATTGTGTAAAGGACGAAGAGTGAAAAAGTTATTTGATGACTATGAAATACGAGCACCAAGCTACTGGTCTTAGTGTTCATAATATAACGCACATGAGGCCCAAGGCCCAATACAATAAATAGCCCCCCTGGG
Source organism: Tanacetum coccineum (assembly GCA_026074375.1). Lineage (NCBI taxonomy): Eukaryota > Viridiplantae > Streptophyta > Magnoliopsida > Asterales > Asteraceae > Tanacetum > Tanacetum coccineum. The sequence continues at coordinate 9,432 of BQNB010171200.1, read as the reverse complement.
GTTGTGTGTGGAGGAATGACATGATTTACTCTTGGTAGACCCTATAAAACGTCGATTAGGGATGGCTGCTGATGGATTTAATCCTTTGGCCACTGATGAGTTCAAATATTACAGCAATGTGGCCTGTCATATTGACAACATACAACACACCTCCCTGGATGTGTATGTGAAAGAAACTAATGGCACTAAGGACCTTACAAGGTCGATTTCCGGAAATTGCCAAATACGCACGGTGGAAGTATCTTCAAAGGCGCGCACCTATTACCCAATCCGCGCGTGTACAAACAGATGACCTCAGTTGTAGAAGAACACTACGCTTTACAATGATTGACAATGCGTTTAATTCCGCCCCTAAATCACCTGCAAAAGAGACATTGATGTTTCACCTTCTCTGCATTATACGTGGCCTGTACATAGCATTCTACAGGACAACTCTCCACGCAATTATGGAAACAGGATATCTTACAGAGATCGAGGACCTCGCTACACGCGGTACTCAATCTTCCAAATGAAAGCGGCAGTTTTATAGACCATCAATGATTTTCCAGCTCGAAGTAGTTTGTCTGGGTGGAGTGGGCAAGGCTACTACGCATGCCCCACTTGTAACAATAACACTCCATCGATGGCTGTCAAGAGCAAAATCGCTTATGTTGGTCATATAAGATTTTTACGCACAAATCGATATCCACTAAGGAGTACTAAGGAATTCAAATGGTTCTAAGGAACCGATAGCGCTACAAACCTAGAAAGTTTACCAGAAACTGGATATCCCAAGTTAGACAACATCTCTATTACAACAGCTTTACACACGTTTCCCCGAGTGGACAGACATCCACACACATTTATGCCTAATAAAGACAACCTAAACCTAACACTCGAAAAACATTAAATTGAATTGCGACGAATGCAGCGTCTTCTATTCTTTTTGGAATCTTTGAGTCATTGGCCGCGAGAGAGCTTCTACTCATAAACAATCTCGATGTCATGCACTACGAAAAAGAACCGCGCTTGAGGCTTTACTATTGTGCACTTCCTTGTTCACACACAATTGCGACACAATCCGAAAACACGTGCGACTGGCACATAGGCAAATACTTTATCAAACTTTCAACGCGTTCTACGAAAGGAGTTTGTGGCGTTAGAGTCTTAACAAAAACCAAATGGGACACAGTTCTAGAATAGCCATACTCCAAAGTACTCTACACCGTCACCGCAACAACATCAACAGCAAACATACAGTTTTATACGTACAACAATCTCATCACAGCTGAAGTTCTGCGACCTACCTCGTACTATTAGGCATTGGTTCCACATTCACACCAAAGTGACCTTGCGACACAGATGAGACCACACAATACATAGACGGCTGCGCGATGACTACAATCTCATACTGTCATATAATGCATCTACACTGCGGATCTTCACGTCCTTATACGGCGTGCACCACAATACTTTCGCCCAAAGAAACAACTCTTAGAGCAGACTCCTATAAATCGATGCCTCTTATTCTTTAAGCCAGCGTTTGTGTTCTATCGGTACTTTGATCTTCGAACTCAGGCACATGGCACACAACGAGCTACAAAACAATCGATCAAGTGGTCAACATGATTCAGAAGTTAGAGCAAAATTCATCTTCCTCCTTGCTTTTCTATACTTTAGACATAATAGGATTCTCATGTGAGCGTCCCAACATTTACTCCGATGAGGAGCTATCTCAAGTGTGAGGACGCAGAATTATCTCTCAGGCGCCTAAGGTCGCACCATCAAACGCAACAGTGCATTTTCTCCACGTTTGAAAGATACATGAAGGGAAGACTAAAAGAATTATGTCCGGAAATAAATCAAAAGCCTGAGTTCTATTGCGGAGCGATTTATTTTGAGCAAGAAGAAGCATAGACTTTTGTTCGCGTTATCTAAGGTATGATGTTGCAAGAACCGAGAATTAATCGTCTTGGCAGAACTGATGACGACGTTCTGACCTGAAGAAGAACCAGATAAATTTTCCAGGTGCTCCAGGTCCTATGAAAAAGGGAACACATAAGTGAGCAGGAGCAGAAACAGATAGTCATAAGAGTAGAGGACGACATAGGGTAGCAATATGAAAGAACTCGGCCTGACTCAGGATTTAGGCAGGCAGTTGTATGGTTTGTACTTAACAAAATTCCTGAAGTCGACGGCGGACACTCTTTGGCTTACATAGAGTAATGAGACACAAGCACACAACCAGCATCAACATAACAAACAATTTCCACACCTTTTCTTTTATTTAGAAAAAAACTTCTTTCTCGATGACTATATCCTAATATCATGAAACTTTGCGCAGAAGAATACGCCTGATAAAAAACAGGTGGAAACGAGTTTTCCCGCGTGGTTTAATTACAAGGTAAATACATTAGATATATTACCTTGGAGTTATTTGCTCATCTAAATCTGTTTCATCTCTTTCGTAGATTCATGAAAAAAAAGTGAACGACGGCTGTAGTGAAGAGTTATTCTCTTTGGCATGTGGACCTATTAGTACATGTACATACCCCGCTTGCATAGTTAACGGTGTGAAGTTTGTGGTACATGAACGCGATATACTTCATACCACTCAATGCAGCGGAGTTTCAACACTAGGGCTTGATGGCGAGATGTATTATGGTCAACTCGAAGAAATTCTGGAGCTCACTTATATCGGCAACCGTAAGGTTGTCTTGTTTCGATGTAAATGGTTTGACACCATTAACCCTAAGAACCTTACGACACGCAACAGGCGTTCTTACATTGAACATGGCATACAACATATTTTGACTGATAGGGAATTTCACAAAAATAACCAATACATTCTTGCGACACAAGTAACACAAGTATTCTACCTTGAAGACCTTGCTAGACAACCACGTGGTTGGAAGGTCGTCGAACATGTTTATCATCGAGACGTGGCAGAGTCCGATCAAGATGTTATACATGGTAGCAGTTCATCAAATGTTACACTGTCTGTTGAATTGACTAATTTTGAGCATACGGATTTGAGTATAAATTCTGAATCGACAGAAGTGGACGCCCCACCAGTTAATGATGACAATGCTAATGCTAATGAAGGCAATGCTGAAGATGATGATGTTGCACATGTCCTTGATGATGATGATGATGTTGTAGTGTCTGATGATGATGAAGTGAACCCTAGTACTAATGTTGAAGAAGTTTTATCTAGCGATGATTCTGACGATGACAATCGATCTTAAGATGTAGTTTGAATGAAACAGTTATTATATGCTTAAATGTGTAATTTTTCTTTGAATGGAATTGTTTTTATATGTTTAAATGTGTATTTTTTATTTGAGTGGAATTGTTTTTATATGTTAAAATGTGTATATTTATATGAATTTGTGTATTAGCATTAATTGGTCCACGAAACTGTGTGTTCTTGTACTTGTTATTTTACAGATGGCGTGCGTATTTCCTAGATCACACGGTGGGGATGCCGGTGGTAGTCCACCCAGACGGCCCGTACCGGCCCAGTGCGAAAGTAAGAAATTGTGTTTATTTATTATTTTATAACACTGATTATTTTTAATTTCTTTTACTTGAATTTTCATGACTCAATAACTTATCTTTGTAGGTTCCAACCTGCGTATATAGGATGACCGGGAATGCGTCTCCTTAAGGAGGGCGTTTAGACAGATGACTCAACCGACCTTTGACGATTCGGCTTTTGGATTAAGGCGATCTTGGTTCGTTCCATATTACAGGCGGATTTATGCAAGGCATGTTGAATAGTCTTATGGGGAGAAACAGTCCGGTACTCTTCCCCCTTGCTGGCGAGTGGGAAGAATTCCAGGGCCGTATAAAGCGCATATTTACTACCTTGAGTATTAATTGTTTATTTTTACTTCTATTCCTTACTGTTATGACGTGTGAGTTGCGTGTTATGTTTAAAATTGTTTGTTTATTTAAATGCATATGTTTATGTTTATATGTAGAGCTATTTCGACCTCGCCTCTTGGTACATTATCAGGATAAAGTGGTGATTGGGAGTATAATGTCTATACGTGGGGACAGGGTAAAGCTTGGGCTGCAATTGAAACTGAGGTTCCTTTGGCGCAAAAATAAGCAAAGGATCTAAGGTTGACTCATTTTACCAAGATATGGTTCGTTGCGAGAGGAGCTAAGACTATCTGCCGCCGATTAAGAGTGGGGAGACAGAGAACGAAGATGAGTGGAATAACTTGGTTGACTGGTAGGTCCCATCGGATTCGGGTGGCGGTGAATAAGAAGTCTTCATAATGTGCCAACGAAGCGAAGATCACGATTCTACCCCATCATGGGAAGAAATCATTGCGCAAGGCAGGAACGAATATGTAAAGACTTCTTTTTAATTTTTGTGCGATTTTAAAGGTGTTTTATATTGTTTATTTATAGCTTGTTATTAATTTATTCGATATGTCTAAGAAAGTCCAGAAAGGTTCATTACGAGGACCTAATTGGACTTGGAGGGAAGACGCAACTCGATGGCCAGAGAGACTGGGGAGTTTAAGACCGAAAAAAAAAACGAGGAAGAGATAGTAAGTAATTTTTACTCGTAACATGCTGTAATACTTATTTTATTTTGTTTTTAACTTTTTTTTTCTCTTTTTTTCTTTCCAGTTGGATATGAAGAGCATGCAAGATCAGGTTAGAGCCGGCGTCATCCCAGTTCAATGACAGATCAAGATATCCTTGGAATGAAGTGTTCCGAGAGTACCAACGCCCAGAACATTGTCGGAAAGGGCAGGAAGTTACCGGGTGGGTGGACTCAACTACCCGCAAGGACGCGGTCCTCAGGGCTTTCCAGATGCTATAAGTTCGGGGAGGGAGCTGGAGCGGATATTGAGGCAAAAAAGATCAACGAGGCCGCGTTGTTATGGAAGCAAAAACGCGGAGGAGCAGGAAAGGGCTTATTTGGCTGCATTGAAGGCTGACGGGCGTACCCCAATAGTGAGCGATGTATGGAGCCATAGCGTGAGTATTTTTTAACTATCACCAAACCTTACTGTCCATTTATGCCTCTGCTTTTGGCCAACTGTCCCCCAACTATGCCCCAAACTCAGCCCGGAATTGGGAATCTCACTTACTCAACCATCACCTTCACTCTCTTATATCAACCACTCCTCAACCTTCTTATGCCGGCGGCCCGTCTCAATTATACCGGCCCACCTGGATATACCGCACACCATAGAATGATAACGCCCACTCCAACCACTCCCAACCTCCCTATGTCGGCAAATTCCTTTCACTACCGTCAACTAATAATACCTTTAACAATTGTTATCAACCCCGTTATGAACTACCAACCTAGCATCTACTTCTTACATGTCAACCGAATCCCCGCTTCATAAACCAATCCCATAAATAAACGATACGCGGAGCGTTGGACGAATTGGCTCGAGACAAGGCGGGGCTGCAAGACCAATGACGTGAGAGTGGACAATCACAATAGGAGTGGTGACTATCGGAGGACGATAGGAGGGGGATAATGAGGAGGTGCAGGATGAGTCGGAGGTGTCGGAGAGGAGTCGGTAGGCGTTTTGTGGTTTTGTATGTTTGTATCATGGATTTGTTAGCCTTAATTACTTTTAGACTTGTTATGTTTGTATCGTGAATTTGGAACGCTTAGTGATAACTTTTAGGCTTTCTTGTTATCGTATCGTGGATTTCTTGAATAGTAATTATTGTTTCGTGGATTTGTGGTATTGTAACGTTTAATGATTTGTTATTGTATCTTAACGGTTGGACTAGGCGTTTTTATGGATTTGATGAAACGTACTGATTTTTTTTCGGAATAATCGGGAAAAACTGGCACTACATGGTTGAGTCCAGTTTTTTTTTTCCAGCAAAGTTTAGGGTCGACTTGTCGACCCTATAGCACACTTAGGGTCGACAATGTCAACCCTAAATATGGGTGGAAAATAAATACTAAACTTAGGGCGACATTGTCGACCCAAAAAACTTAGGGTAATGTCGACCCTTAATTTTAATTCTAATTAATTCTGTTTTAATATTAAAACGTTTTTAATAAATAAAAAAAATTTAGGTGTCGACATTGTCGACCCAAAGTCTCAAGACAATGTGACCCATAATTTTTTAATAATTAATTTGTTTTTAATATTAAAAACGTTTTTTTATTAAATAGAAAAAGTTTCGGGTCGACATTGTCGACCCAAAAGGCTCAAAAACAATGTGACCTAAAATTAGTCTACTTTTATATTTGGAAAATGTTGTGGTCCTCACTGGTTCGACCAAAATACAAAGGAAAAAAGTGGAACCCAAAGAATTTTGGGTCGATTCTTTGGGTCGATCATCGTTAGGGTCGAAAATTGTCGACCCTATTAGTACTTTGGGGCGACACCCTCCCCCCCATTTTAACTTAGGGGGGATCGAAATTGTCGACCCTAAACCCTTATATTGTTGTAGTGCAGGCAGTTGTACTAAATTGCAGCAGCTTAAATTCAGAGACTTAAGCATATGTAAACCAGCTAATGAAACTGGTCTTTGGGGATGTTGTTTACTTAGTAAACCAAAAGGAGTAGTGATTAAAGTCCACCATGACAATGATTCAAGGTTTATTAGAGAGGATACAAATGAAGGAAGTTCTGTAATGGCAGTTATGTCAACATGAAGCTCCATTAAGCTTTTGATCCAACCCAATGCTTCGGGGAGTTGGTCGACTTTTTGACACCCCGTTTCCAATCTACTTGGAAAATTCAGAAGCCGTTTGCAGTTACTCAGATTTAAGACAACAAGTCTCTTGAGCATTCCAATTGATGGATGAAGTGTAACCATATTTACACAACCTTCAAGATCTAGCTCTTCGAGATTTGTTATCTCTGAGAAGTCAGGGGTGGTTGTTAGGTTACAACAGTACCTTAACTTCATCACTTTCAACCTTCTAAAGCACTGACATCGATAGAAAAAATAAAAAAAGAAGATAAGTTCTCGGATCATTAGGTATCCAATAGGAAAACATGTGTGTACAAGGAAATACCTTAGGTGTTGTCCAAAAATGTTTCATGTTGCTGTAAGACAGATCAATGGCCACAATGTTTTCTGGATAGAAATCTGAAGGTAAGTACTTGAAAGGGCATCCATGCCAATAAAACAAGCTTAGCTCATTGGACAAATAATACAAATTTCCCGAGAAGATCACATTGTGGCCCTTGAATTCAAGTTTATGCTCAGATACTTTTTCCTCTTGATAGATTTTCAGGATCCGCAACTTTTTCATTTGTGCAAAATCATTAGCATCTATGTGAACCTTTTGACTAAATTTCTCTGATGAAAGGACTAGAACTTCAACTGCTTCAGTTCTTGCCACCTCGAAAAACAAAAACATGTAGCTTCATTAGGATATTTTGCTAATACTTTAATGTATTAATGTAGAGAAAAAATAATCATATACCACTACTTACCTTCTTTTCACTCAATACATTGTAAACTTCAGATGAATTCCACAATCTCCTCTGTTTCCCAGTCATGATAGCTTCTTCATGAATGATTTCCCTTGCCATTGCTTGAATCAAGTCATGCATTTGAAGTGACATGTCACTACGGATCGTAATTAATGACTTATCAACTAGAACTTGCATGTTTGTATCTGCAAAAAAGTTACAGCCATCTAGTATGCTTGCTACAAATTCACAGTTTTCTCCAATGAATAAACATGCGATATCAAGTAAGATATTTTGCTGCTCGAGGTTTAGCCCATTATAACTTAAACGGAGAACTTGTTGTATTTCTTCATTAGGATGTTCTCTAAGCCTTTCCAGTTCACTAACCCACTGACTCACAGTTTTACTGTACAAAAAACAACCCAAAACTATGAGAGCCAGAGGGTGACCTTGCACATAGTTCACAACTTTCTCAGCAAGTTCTTGGAAGCGTGTAGAAGGACATTTTTCCTCAAAGGCATACGAACTGAAGAGCTGTAGAGATTGATCCTTGTTTAGAAAGTCCATGTCATGTATTTCATCCAATCTATGAGATCTTAGCAACTGTTTATCTTTACCTGTGAATATAATCAAACTTCCTGGGCAAAACCAACTAGCTGAACCCGCTAGTGCCTTTAACTGATCCCGATGATCCACATCATCCAAAACAAGCAAGATCGACTTGCATGCCATCCTTTGCTTTATGACCGTAGGACCTTCACTAACACATGATATCTTCAGATCTTCTTCTGTTTTTAGAATCTTATTGATCAAATGCATTTGAACGTGAATTATGCCTTGTCATTTTGCGACTTCTTTGACATCCTCACAAAAGCAGCTTCCTTCAAAGTGGACATACATCAAGTTATAAATAGCTTTGGCAAGGGTCGTCTTTCCTATTCCGCTTATACCACATATTCCAATCATGTTAACCTTATCTGACCCAACGAAGCGTGACAAATTTAATTTGTCAAAATGGAAATCTATGCCAACCAGGTTTTCACCAACATGCAAGGACCCGTCACATAAGTTTTTGAGTATGCCTTTGGAGATGCAATCGATGAACTTGTACTCATACCTGCTTACCACAAAGACACAATAAGTAAGAGAAACAACTTAGTGTTAAGCTTTGGTAGAGCTACAAGACTAATTACACAAAAACAAGAAATTCACCCATTTGTCCTTTCCTGGAGATCCCATCCAGATATGTTAGCCGCCATGGATAAAGCTTCCTTCCAATTATCTACTTCTGGTCTTTTTAAATCTTGATGTTTAGCAAAAGCTTCAGCATAACTCTCAGTTTGGTTCCTCACCACATCAGGCTTGACGTCATAAAAGATGGTCTGAACCTCATGTTTTGGATTCTCAATCTTCTTGCACTGGAGTATTTTGACAAGTTCTCTCAAACACCATGATGAAGAAGCGTAATTTTTGGAGAAGATAACTATCAAAAACTTCGATTCTTCAATGGCTGTGTAGAGATGAGGAGATATCTCTTCTCCTTTAGGCAACTCTCTATCATCACTAAAAGCATGAATCCCTTTTTGCTTGAAGTCGTTGAACAGATGATCCATGAAGGTTTTCCGGATATCTTCACCTCTGAAACTTATAAAAACATCATATTTCCACCAATGAGGAACGGACGTGGTAGCCATTTTCAATAATGAGGAGCTGCGTTCACAAGTACAGAAATTATCAATAACAAAGATAGTGAGATTTTGCAGTTATGAAAATAAAGTTGAAGTACAAATGGCATTTCATTAACAATTCTTTTCACTAAAAATGTGAGACTGTTTTATATTTTTCCAAATATATCAAAAACCAAAAAGGTGATTTTGCAATTTAGCTAAAAAATGTGGACATTATAAGTTGTCCACGTTTAAGGCCTAGACACGTTTCTAATATTAATCAGACTTATATATTAATAATTAATAACTAAATAAATGGATAAAGTTAAACATATATGCGCATTCGAGTGATACCT
>BQNB010171198.1:0-13593 GCA_026074375.1 Tanacetum coccineum | reverse complement strand
ATATCTTTCAAAACAAATGTGTTTATGATGAAATTTGATTCTGTGCTATAAAACACTCTTGATGTGTCATAAAAATACTTTCTCAAGTGATACATCAATTGATTTTTAAATCAATTTTTCTCATCAATCGGTAAGACAGTAACTAACCGATTCACTCTTATCGTGTTGTCTGCTTTGAGGCGTTCCGATAAAGAGAACTGGCAAGTATGGTGATTCTGATGGTTGTACATTAGATGATTCGATACTTATACTTGAAATCCTGTCAAGGAGATTCTTCTTAAGATGAATCCACCTGATCACAGGTCGGTCCTCACGGATCCGGAGGTTAATCCAACCAAACTCGGGCGAATGACAAAGCCATATTCGTCCACAAGCTTTATTGCTAACTGTTTTATTACAGGTTCACGTAAAGATGGAGATGGAGATACCTCGTTCCAGTGGAGTCAATTCACAACCCCATGCTCACACTTAATGTTACTAATCAAAGACATCATGACAAATGAAAGACCTACAACACAACTTCCGCAACTCTGATGAGTATCATCATGATCCAAAAAAGTGTGAGCATGCGGTTTCGAAGGTCACAACATCACAGGAAGGCAACACTCCACAACAAGGAGGATTAAGAGATTTACTGTAGATGATGATCTCAAAGAAAGCTCAAAGATCACACAAGTCTAAGGAACAAAGCTCAAAGATCACTACTTGCAGTACATAGACTAATCATGAAGAATCAAGAGACTACGAGCCAGAGTCAAAGATCAATTCAAAGATAGCTAGGATTCCATTTGTATTTTCTAGGGTGACCTCCCTTAGGGGGGATTGTTAGGATTATGAAAATCCATGTAAAAGACTTGGTCACCCCGTGTAATGTATAGCATAGGTTAGCTCGTAGCCTTAATATTAATCGTTTAATTATCGTATGACTTATGGTGTTGGGCTGGGTCTTTACCCACATGTTAGCCCACTCCATAGCCCACTTAGGGGCACAAAACTCATGTATTTATACCCCTTTCCAGCCATGGGAAGGGGTTGGTTGATCATTTTATAATACACACACATAAGGTGTAGTTTCTCTCACTAGAACTCACTTTCTCTCTCTACAAAGTAGGCCAACCCCTAAATCATTGATTGTGTTATGATATCCAATATCCTACAATTGGTATCAGAGCTCATGGGATGATTAGCTAGATTGTGTGTGCGTTTTCTTGGTTAGTTTAGATCAAAAGTTTGGTTTTTGAAGGTTTATGGTCTTATTCTTGACACTCTTTGATTCTCACGTTTGTGATGTTAAAGTTAGTGTTTTTATAGTTGTTATAGCCTTCTAGGATCAAGTTGTGCAAAAGAAACCAAGCAAAAACGTTCAAAAGGGTGATTTTTAGGTGTTTTTAGGTGAAAAAGTTCGTATTTTCTTGACTGCGTTTTGTCTCACTGGCATATTCTTGGTTGCGTTTTGCTTCCTGCGTTTTGTCATTTTGTAAAGGACAACTGTACTGCGTTTTGTCTTATTAGGAGCTGCGTTTTGTCTCCTGCGTTTTGCTTCCTGCGTTTTGGTTTATCAAAGGTTGCGTTTTGGTTCTGCGTTTTGACTAATTGAAGACCTTTCTTGCGTTTTGCCTAGGAGAGACTCTGCCCATTTCAAAACTTGATTGCGTTTTGTCTCAAGATTGGATTGCGTTTTGTCTCAAGACTTGATTGCGTTTTGTCTCAAGACTTCCTGCGTTTTGTCTCAAGACTTGATTGCGTTTTGTCTCAAGACTTCCTGCGTTTTGTCTACTTTTGAAGACCTTCACTGCGTTTTGGTAGAAAGAAACTCTGGAATTTTTTTTTCTTCATTACGTTAACCTATTTCAACCAAACCAAATCACAATTAAACAACATATCACCTAATCCAACAAACAATCATCACTTTTAACATACAATCATTAATCATTGTTCGATCAAATTAATCATTTCACAATCAATTAAAATGGCTAATCTTTCGGAAGATATCCAATGTGCCGGTTCTGATACCCGACCACCTATGCTTGATAAAACTGACTTTGCATCATGGCAACAACATATTTAACTGTATTGTCGAGGTAAAGAGAATGGTGTGAACATTCTGAAGTCAATTGATAAAGGACCATTTCAAATGGGGACTTTTCGGGAAACACTTGTTGAAGGAACTGAAGGTGCCCTAGGTCCAGAACGACATCGAGTCTATTCTGACTTGTCACTTGAAGATAAGGATAGGTACAATGCAGACATTCGGGCAACAAACATCCTACTTCAAGGGTTGCCAAAAGATTTCTACTCTCTTATCAATCATTACACTGATGCAAAGGACATATGGGACAATGTGAAGATGCTCCTGGAAGGTTCGGAATTAACAAAAGAAGACTGTGAATCACAGCTGTATGATGACTTCGAACACTTTCGTCAGCACAAAGGAGATACTATTCATGATTACTATGTTCGGTTTGCCAAACTCATTAACGACATGCGTAACATCAAGATGACCATGTCCAGAATGCAGTTGAATTCTAATTTTGTTAATAACATGTTTCCGAAATGGGGTAGATTTGTAACTGCAGTAAAACTCAACAGAGGCTTGAGGGACTCCAACTATGATCAACTGCATGCTTATCTAAAGCAGCACGAGGCACATGCCAATAAGAACAAAATGTTGTTGGACCGATTTACTCAACACACAATTGATCCTCTCGCATTAATATCCAATGTTGCACCTCAGCAGTATAATTCACAATCATCTTCAAATCCATCATCCACAAATGTTCCACCACACCTTGCTGACAACTCTCAACTTGATTCTGGAATCTCTCCAACGGACAACTTAATTGAGAATTTAACCAACACACTTGCCCTGCTCACCCAATCATACAAAACATACCTTCCTCAAACAAACAATCAACTAAGAACTTCATCAAATCCTAGGAACCAAGCCACAATTCAAGACGGCAGGGTTGTGGTTTAGAATGTTCAGGTTCGACAGAATAGAGGACAGGGTAACAATCCACGGGGTGCAAGTACAACTGGTTATGGGGGAGCTCAGAACATAGTCGGGAATACTAATCCAGGTCAAGTAAGTCAGGTTAAGTGATACAACTGCAACGGTATAGGCCACATAGCAAGGAACTGCACTCATCCCAAGCGACCACAGAACTCCGAATACTTCAAAGACAAGATGTTATTGATGCAAGCTCAGGATAATGAGGTGGCATTAGATGAAGAACAGTTACTATTTCTTGCAGGTGGACATGACAACGCTGTTGATGAAGATGCGGATGAGCAACCTGTTCAGGATTTAGCACTCAATGTGGATAATGTGTTTCAAGCTGATGACTGTGATGCTTTTGATTCTGATGTTGATGAGGCTCCCATGACACAAACTATGTTCATGGCTAATCATCTGCAGATCCTGTGTATGATGAAGCCGGTCCGTCATATGATTCGGACATTCTATCTGAGGTATACGACCATGATCAATATCAGGATGCTATTTGTGAACATCATGAAGAACACGAGTTGCATGACGATGTACAACCAAACTACATTTTTGACTCACATGCCAATTATACGAGTGATAGTAATATGATTCTGTATGATCAGTATGTAAAGGACAACGCAGTGCCAGTTGGACAAAGCAATGTATCTTCTGTTCCAAATGATGCATACATGATGATATATAATGATATGTTTGAACCTTATGTCCAATTTGTCTCTAAAACAACACGGAACACAGTAGTTGATAATTCACTAACTACTGAACTTGCAACATATAAGGAACAAGTTGACTGTATGAAAGACGGGTCAGGTTTGAATTAACAGAAAGAGAATAAAAGATTGATGAACAATTAAGAATAGTTATCACTGACCGTAATATTAAGGAAGAAAATTTGAAAAAGGAAATTCATTCGGTAAAATTGCAACTTGCTTCTACCATCAACTATAAAAGTCAATGGTAGAAGAAGTTACGTCTTTGAAAAAGGATTTTAAACAGAAAGAAAATAAGTACCTTGAAGAATTTTTGGACATAAAAGCTTTAAAAGAAAAGGTCGAGGATAAATTATACAAACAAGACCAGTCTCTTCAACTAAATTTATGTAAATGTTTGAACTAAGCTTTCTACTGTTTAATAAGCTCTCATTAAGCTGTCATCTCTACTCTTAAGATGGCTATTGGTATGTGTGTAATTACACATACCTTTTACCTTTAAAATCAACCCTAAACGACCAAAAACGCACATAAAATGCCATATATATGCTTGTTTTTGTGTTTGTACTGTGCAGGTACCGGATATTCACTAAAGACAAAAATCAAAGCCAACCGACAAAAACCAAGCACGATCTGAAAGACGCGAAAACTGAGCCAAGGGTACAAAAGGATTGAAAACGGAGCTTAAACGGAAATTACCGGATCGACTCGACAACATTTATGCATTTAATGAAGTCAAAACGAAGTCAAATGTCAACCTCGAGATAATGTCATTGGAAAAAGCATCGAAAACCGAACCCGAAAAACCAAAATGTTAAAAGTGGGCCTACCCGTACCCACCTAGTGGGCCCGGATCAGCCCACTTTCCTCATATAAGGCCCAAATCCCTTTAACTGCCCGTTAACCCCAATACCCTAATCTGGTTACCTCGTTAGTCCTTATGGACGTGTACTGCAAACACTCCAAACACTTTGAGGGGCTGTTTTTGCCATCTCCTGAAACTTGTACACAAACAAGGACGTAGTTTGCAACAACAACATACAACTTGGAGGACTCAACTTGCCAACCCCCAAAAACAACTCACCCCTGCACCTTTATACCCAGTCAAACCCTAAACCCTTTCCCGCCATTACCAAATCCCAAAACCTGTTAACCTTCCCCCCCTATTACTTACAACACCACGATTACACAGGGGATCAAACCTTTCCTCCCTTTCCACTAAACCCCTTATTGCCACCTTGGCAATCCCATTGAAAAAGCAAAAGATTCAAGGGTCAAGATCATTGGAATTGGGCACAAAGCAAAAAGGAGGGCTGAGATGAAAGGTTTGAAGCACTCACACATCTAACACAACAAACACAAAGGCTTGAAGACTCAGCCTATAAAAAAAGAAAGAAGACAGAAGATGTAGGGATAGTATAATTTAGTGTAATTTTTTAAGTTTTAATTTTTCAGTGTAGTTTACATTTCAAGTTATGTTCTGTTTTTAACTTATCCAGTTTTCAGCTTATTCAAAAAGCTTTGTACAAGACTTAAGTTCTAATAAAAGTGCTGATTTGAAGTCATCATCTCTAAGTATTCATTTCCATTTTTCCTTATTGTTATAAAAAATTCAAAAATACAAAAATCCTGTCAAAAGCAATGGAGCATGGTAAATTCAGGATGGCCATGGTTTAGGGCTTATTGGTAAGCAATAGGTGTGTTTGTGTTTGCTGAAATTCAGAAGAAAGCCAAGGGAACTTGTAAGTTCCCTTAATTTCCAATTTCTTGAAATTCCACTGTAGCATTGCTTATTGGTTACTTCTTGTGCTTATTTTCTTTATGTCTGCCTATCCTATGCTTATTTGAATCATCTTTTGTAATTTTAAGTGCCTGCATTGTTGTTGGCCTCTTGATTCCTTGTTTTAGTAATTTCTGTCTTTAACAAACTCATAACAACTTGAGTTCATGTTTCTGCTTATAAACTCTTATTTCTATGTTTTAAGTTTCCCCAAAAGGTCATATTAAGCTAAATAATTATCATGGTATCAAGTGTTGGTTTCTTTAAAAACAGAGGTTAAGTTTAAAATTGTGTTTCTGGTATTTAAAGGGGTGTTTGGGTGATAGGACCTAAAATGGTAAAAGGGGTTCTTAACGACCTGGGAGCATTAGGCTAAATTCAACACTCTATTTTAAGAGGATTTAATCAGTTATAAAAGTCTTTAAAGATTAAACATTAAGTTTTGAGGTGTTATGTTTCATGTGTTTAATCTGTGCTTTTTAAAGTTTCTTTCAATTTGCTTATATTTGATGATTGCTCAAATGCTGTTTTTTTTGTTTGATTTATGTTTCATTCTAAGTTATATGCAGTAGGATTAATAATGGTTAATTGTACATTTGCCATTTTTGTTTTGTCTCAAATCTGTCATTGAATGCAGTGGGTTTAAGTTTATCTATCTCTTAAATACCCAAGCTGCTTAATCGAATTCTATTTTACTTTGCTTAATGTAAATGCTTAACTTCTGTTTCAATTTGCTTATTAAGTCTAGGTATAGGTGTGTTTCAGCTTACTTGTGCTTTTCCTTGTCTTATTGTAATTTAAAATGCCCAACAGTTTCAAACAAATCAAAAGGTCTTAAAAAGCTAAGATGTCCCTTCTTTCGTGCTTTTTTCTAGCTTAGCAATTTATCTAATTTTGTTAATGTCAGTTTTTATGTGCATATTAGTGTTTGTTCTTAATCTGTTTAAGCTTTTTAGCTCATTACATGAGCTTTTTTATTTTTTTTTTTTTTTTTTTTTTTAATTTTTTTTTTTTATTTTTTTTTTATATTTTTTTTTTAGTAGCCATAAGTTTAGCTCAAAAGTGGTTCCATTGGCTGTTTGCTGTCATTTTAGGCCAAACTGCTTTTTTCCTTTTAATGTTTACCAACTTATTTCCTTTGCTTATCTTGCTTATATATATGCTTATTAGGTGTAGTTTGTCATTTGTAATTGCTTATTTACCTTTGCCTTTTGCTTAACAGTCCTAGAATAAGCCAATAGTTAAGCCTCATTGTCTAAGTCTTTTTAAGCAATTCTGCTATTTTCATATGCTTTTTCCAGCTTATTTATTAGATTTCACAAAAAGTTGTAATTGTAAAAAATGCTTAATTTAATGTCCTCTTTAAGTATGTGTAAAAGAAATTTAAAAAAAATAAGTTTTTCAAAAAGGGAAGGCATGGGGGTCGAACACATGACCTCCCCCTTACCAAAGCCTTAGCACACACACGCAACACCAACTGCCCTTGGGACTTTCACCTGTTAGTCCTTGCACCAATTAATACTTAACCTCGTTTTAGCTTTTAACCTTTCAGCCACTTTTAGCTTAATAACAGCTTATTTATAAGTTTTTTTGTTCAACTTTATATTTTTCTTAGATTAAGAATAGTTTAAAGTATTTTCTGTGAATTTTTTAGATTTTTATAAAATTGTTTAGTATTTTTTATAATTTATTTTCATTAAAAACTTAAAAAATTCATAGAAAATAGAAAAATAATCAAAAAAATACAAATCTTTTTTTTAAAATTTTCTTTTATTGTGTATTTTCTAGAAAATAAATATTTTACATATGTATGGGATCATTTTGTAAAGTTTCACTTTTTTACAGAACGGGATTGGTTCCCGTTCTTGTTTTGACTCGTTTTTAGTCTTAATCAACTCCGTTTTCGATCTAGTTTTTTTTAAACTTCCTTTTTAGTCAACTAGGACCCATTAATAGTTAGAAAATAGATTTTAGGATTAAAATTTGAAAATTTAGGTTTTTAGCCGCGTTTTTACGTTCCCGTTTTAGGTTTTAACTTAAATTGCTTTCGTTTTAGGTTTTCTTTTAATCGTTTTTGCATTTTTAATTGTAGAATTAGAAAAACCATTCAAATCCTCGTTCCATTCAAGCATTGATTATCACTCCGTCATTCGATTTTGAATTCACGCTTCGCTGGGAAACGACCCGAGGGATTTTTGATATTACTTTGGACAAAAGTAATTGATTTAAATCTTTCGGAATACGTATACTACAATTGAATCATATTATCCTTACGTATTATATTTATATATATACAAAAAGGCTAGTATCAAAATGGCGCCGCTGCCGGGGAGGCTGTGAAACGATTATCGTAACGTTTGACAAATTGTGTTTGAATTTGTGAATATTTCTTTTATTTTCATAAAATTATAAAAAATACAAAAATATTTTCCATTTTCTTTTTAGTATATATTTATAAAAAAAAACCAAAAATATAAAAACATTTTCTTAATCGAGAAATAAAATTCATCAATTATATAATACTTTCACTAAAGTATTATCATCAATAAATTCTCGAACCAAAGATTCAAAAACTTGCCTTTTGTGTCACTTGCGAGGTACGGCTCACCTTTGAAAGTTAAACAAACTATAAGAGGGGTATAAGGAGGTTGGTCCAACCGAACTACGACCCTAAAAGGAGAAAATAAGCTTCGCGCTATCCTCTCCTCCGCTCCTTGTGAGTTTTTCTTTTAAAGAGCTACCGTGAAAGCTGCTGATTATTGCAGTATAAGTGGTCTTATCTCGTTTTGTCCATTGGTAAAATATGTTTTAAAAAATTCGAAAAACCAAAATAATCTCTTTTACTTCCGTATCGTTTAATTTCTTTTCTATCCCCTCTTTATGTTTACTTCTTATACGTCATTCGACCTACGTTTAAATCACCTTAAAAACGAATAAACAATGCTCGTGTGTGAGTTTTGTACAACTGCAGACTTTTTGTTTTCAAAAAAGGGTCTTGGAAGACAAATTCTTGTTCCTAAACCCCCCTCGAGATTTGTGTCAAGGTGTGCAAGATGTGGAACCCCGGTTGATGGTCCATATTGTCAAGGATGTGCTCTTTTACGAAAGAAATTTAAGGAAAATTTGTTTACATATTGTGTTGAAAATGAATTTTTCAAAGACCTTCAACATACTTCCGAGTCATCCGATGATAATACCAACGTTGTTAATGCTCCTCAAGAGCCATTCGTTGTAAAATAGGACCCCGGTAATTCACAAAGTCTTCCACACATTGACCATTGTTGTCACGAGTGCGGTGATTCGTTAGATGGAATCTTTTGTCGACAATGCACTTGCAAGTCTTGTGGGAAAGGTGCTCATATTGGCTATAATTGTCCAACGCAAATTCCGATTATCACTAATCCGGAACCATGCTATAATCAAGACTTAATGAGGATCCTACAAAATTTTACAAATGTTTGCAACAACAAAACTTTTTGGTACATGCCAACAAGTGGTTGAAATGAATACAAGGAGTTTTGTTTTTTATTGTAAGATTGGAAATAGAACACCAATAAATTTTCAAACTCCGTATTCTTCTAACGATTCTCAAAAATTTCCAACCACCCCACACACTATGAACCAATCTTGTGTGAGTTTTGCGGGAACGATAGCTCGTTTATGGTCACTATTTAACACCGCAAGACTATGATGAGTTCCCTCAAATATTAACCAATTTTCGACAACAAAGTCCTTGTTGTGAATATTACGGGGGACCTCATGAGACTTTTCAGTGTCAACCGATGAATGAAGACTATTATCATGAGACAAAATCTGCTATGATCATAATTCTTTCGGTTTATGACCAATTCAACCCCGCAATAAACCATACAATCATCCAATCTTCAATACCAAAATGATCTTTTTCTCATCTCAAAATGAGTTTTTAAATTCTCAAAACAAACTTATGGAGCAAATGACAACCATACGTGATTTGGTTGGTCAAGTTATGCAAAAGAAGGAAGAAGAAAAGTGAATTGCGGAAGAGCAAGCGGCTAAAGATCAATATTGGAAGATTCCCATTTGCTATGATGATGACGAAGACGATACCTATTGCAAACACACCCGATTTACCATCAATGGGAACCGATAACTCTCTAATATGGGGGACGCAATCATCGACACTGTTCCGCAATGACTCGGATGAAGTAATAAAGTCTTAGTGTTTGTGGACCTTGTCCCAATCCCAAAAGGGGTGAAGTTATCCCTCCCGAACGGGAAAAAAAAAAAAAAAAACAAAATTCCGACAAAATGTGTGATTTGCCTCTTTGTAAAAAAACACCCCTTCTTAATGCTCTCAATGAACATTCAGAGATTGTTGTCAATTCCAACGATGATAATTCTTTGAGTGATGACGATTCTTCCTACGGTGAGGATATCAATTATGTCGATGCATCACCTCCCGATGTTGAGATTGTCAGCTTAGAGGTGGTGGAGATTGTTGTCCTGGAAGTTGAATAGATTGATGATGGTATTCTGTTAACAATCGAAGACGATATCCTTCGTGAAAAAATGTTGAATGTCAATCTTCTTATTGCTAAGATCGATGATTAAGAGATAATGCCCACTCCACTTCCAGATGTGTGATCAAGTCTACCTCCTACATTTCTAATCTTATTCTTGAGGAGACTAACACCTTTGATAATTCTATTCCCGAATCTGAAACTTATCGCTTTAATCTAGAAAAATTATAGTAACAGTCCCCACTACTCGAGTTCTGATATAACTCTTACCGATTATAAAGCTTTCTATGTTAATAATTAATCATTTAAAGAGAAGAGTAGTGCAGACCACTACTCATGTTGATTTTTCTCGTATGACTCGTTTAATCTTTGACTCTTTCGAATGATCAGCTTCCCCTGCAGATAGTATGACCTTTATCAGGAGAGAGTCGTCCGATGAGCATGCTCACATCATGTCTCTTCTCCTGAATTATGAATGTTTTCAAATTTAAGATTGAGCCCGATCCGGGAGATTTGGCTTCTATTGACCCCGGGATTCGTAAGAATGTGTCTACGACTAATGTGAATGTACCATTAGAGGATGACCAATCTCCTCTCTTTGCTTATGTTGTATGGATCTTTCTTGCTTTTCTCGCGTACCCCATTGTCCCTCCATATCTTCTCTCTACCGGGAATGAAGATACCATTTTTGATCCCGACATCTCAATGTATCATTCTTTTATGCCGGATGTATCTCATCGGAGTGGAACTTTCATGAAATTCAATGTTTATCCAAACCACTTGAATGAAAGTCCGATGATGATTTTATCTTCCACTTGCTTCCCTATGGACCAATGAATTCGGGGTCGAGTCAAGCTTGTGACTCGGTTAACAAAAACAAGGCATTTCGTGGGTGGCAACCATGCTTATCCCTTCTATCTTCTTTATTTATGCTAATATTATGTAGTAATAAATAAGTGTTTTTGTGTGAGGAGGCTTACCTCTTCCATTACCCGTGTTTTGTGTGTTTTGTATGTCCAGGATTTCCCGGATTGTGAAGACTCTCGTGCTCGCAGTTTTTCCCTTCATCCACAAGAGTTTCACATCCTCAGCTTCATTTTGGGAATCTAATATCCAAATCTAATTGACTAACATTTTATCTTTTGGCACACTTAATAAACGGCCTTAGATTTACGTAGGTACCCCTTTAAAACATTAAGGACGATGTTTAATTCTAGTATGGGGGGGGGGGATCTTCGATTTGATTTTTGCCTGCAGCCGTTGTTGTCACGTAATCCTGTTTTTACCACCAAAATTTCAAAAAAAAAATGGAAAAATTTAAAAAATTTCAAAAATAAAATAAGTGTTTTATCATAGTTTTGACTTTCCTAATGGGTAGAATGAGAATAAATGTTGACTCGGTCGGGCGTGTTGAGCCCTGGCTTTGTTCCTTAACCATTTAATAAACGAAAGTTTATTAGGCTAAGCATTCGCGGATCCTTTTATTAGGGATTTTAAATTTGCGAAGAACGGAAAATGATAGTGTTATTTACAAGTAGGATGCTAAGCAAGGATTATTTAGAAATCTTAAAAGCTTATAGGTGTAACTTGTCGCTTTTTCTCCCGGAAGCTCTTAACCTTACTAATAAACGTGCTTAATTTTGCTTTAACTTTAAACCGACGTTTAAAAAAAAAAAGCTCTTTCGGAAACGAAAATATTCATCTTAGTTCAGCCTGATACTTGAGTTTCTAAAACAAAATTTTCTCTATGACGGAAAATATGTTGCAAAATGAAAAAAAAGAAAAAAAAATGAATAATATAAATTGTGGGCTGATAAAGGTTTACTGCATCTTGCCGGCTCACAACTGATGTTGCAGTCTTCAAAACAAGGCCCACAACCGATGTTGCAGTCTTCAAAACAAAGCCCATAGTGAAATAATAAATGCCAAAGTGCATTCGTAGGTGTTATCAAATAAAAGCCGTCGTCAGACTAAGTCACTATATCTTGTCGGAGGCGTGGCCAATGTTGTAGTCATGTAAATGATGACGGTATTATAGTATGATTATATCAATAAATGACTAATAAGGAAAAAGTTTAATGCGGTTAAGATGTCTTTTTCTAATCTCAATTAAATTTTGAACTAAGAATAACTTGCTTTTAACTTCAAAAGTTAGTTGGTTGCCGTTGTTGATTTATTTCAAGAATAATCGCACCAATGAGATCATTAAATTTTTGACGTTTGCGTGCTTTGAGTAGTATTGTTTATTTAGCGGTAAATCAAAGAAATTCGGCCTAAAAGGGTAGAGTGTCCCGCTATTACATTGCGAACATTCTCCTGTGGGGTCTCAACCTGATAACCTAAGCCGAACTCGACTGGGACTATCGAGAATATGCCTGGTTGGTGGTGATCTAGTCTTTCCCAGATTATTTCTTTCAGAATATCGTTATGCACATAAACTATACTACTTTCTAAATTGTCGATCTAAATTTAACTTAAAAATTAAGCACATTCACACTAATTGAATAATTGTTGGGAACAAAAAATTTATAAGTCGTGTTAGCATCTTTACTTGTACTTAGCGGTGATTTCGTTTTTACGCTTAGCTTGGAACTAGTGAAGAATCGGGGACGACGAATTTATCCGTCAGGACATCCATAGATTATTTTATGGGCGCTTCTCATTCTATGATCTCAGTGTTGATAAAATAAAGGAAGTCAAACATGTTAGTTAAGTTGAGAAAAAGAAAAATACAAAAATATTAAGGATAATTAGTGTAAATATAAAAATGGTGAAAGCAGGGCTTGTCGAAGCTATTGATTCTTTAGTTCCCCTTGACGAACATTTATCTACTTTTCGAGGTTATTAGTCGAGGGGGATCGAGATTCTTGGTTTTCTTAAGTGTTTACTTCATAACATTGCGTGAGGACACGGCAATACCTTAGTATGGGGGATTTTGGTATGTGCTTAATTACACATACCATTTTCCATTAAAAACAGACTTAAATGACTAAAAACGTACCAAAAATACATTGTATTTGTATGTTATATATACTATCAATAGTATCACATACCTAGGATTTAACTTTCCCCGTTTGCCAAAACGTACGACCCCATTCCAAGGCGAAACCTTAAGCATAACAATATCCCTAACTTGAAATTCTATTTGGCTTACGCTTTAAATCTACGTAACTCTTTTGCCTATCACGTGCGGCTTGTATTCTTTGCTTGATATGGACGATCTTCTCGGTCATCTCTGGAACTATTTCTAGACCGGTGAGTTTAACTTCTCCAACCTCGGCCCAACATACAGGTGAACGACACTTTCGACCGTAAAGTGCTTCAAATGGCGCAGCCTTGATGCTAGCGTGATAGCTATTGTTATATGAGAACTCGACTAATGGAAAATGGTTAACCCAGCTCGTTCCAAATTCGATCACACAAGCACGCAACATATCCTCAAGAGTTTGAATAGTCCTCTCACTTTGTCCGTCAGTTTGTGGATGGTATGCAGTACTCATATCCAGACTATTACCCAAATCCTTCTGAAGTGACCTCCAGAAATTTGATGTGAATCTAGGGTCACGATCACAAATGATTGAGACAGGTATCCAT
>BQNB010171197.1:0-13593 GCA_026074375.1 Tanacetum coccineum | reverse complement strand
GTAACGGTACATTTGAAATGACTTGCGATACATACTCTGCATAAAGGAACAAAAAGTTCTTTATTTTTCCGAGGTGCTACAACTCAAAATACTTCATGGAACAAATGTTGCTGGCAAAACAGGATGAAGCTGGAGTCATTCTTACTGATGAGCAGAATGATTTTCTCTTTGCTGATGCTTCAAGGATGGAAGAAATTGAAGAACTCAGTGCACACATATGCTTAACGGCCAAAATTCAACCAGCTGATAACACTTCTGATGCTGGGCCAAGCTATGATTCTGCATTTATAAGTGAGGTACAATCTTCATCCAACACTGAAAATGAAGAATAAACGTATCCAACTCATACTAAAATTATTAACAGTACTATTGGGGATAATCAAATTGATAGCGATATTATATTTGATTCTCCTAATAGGAATGTTAATAGTGGCAGTATTGAAAAAGATACACATGTTCCTGATCTATGTGCGTAATGCATATCAGGAAGCTGAGAAACAACAAATATTTGCTCAAAAAGTTCAAAACCAAAACACGACTTTGACTAGTCAGCTTGAGTTGTATAAGGAAAGGGTTTAGATTTTAGAAAACATAAACGGGGATAATAATTATCTCAACGAATTTCTTAAGGCCAATAAACGAGCAAAACATTTTAGTCAACAAGCTCAGTCTTAATTTGTTCGTGATCGAGATATTATTCGAGATCTAGAAAAACAACGAGATAAATTAGATTTAGATGTCAAAGATTACAAACGGNTTACGGTTATTTCGTTATTTTCAGGTAGAATGCAAGTATGTGACAAGAAACACGGGAAAAGGACGGAAAAATGAAGAAAATACAGATTCTTACAAGGCTTTACGGCGTAACCCATATGATAGTGTTACGCCGTATTATATTCAAGGCAAGACACGTCACCCAGCGAGATTACGGCGTAACCACACGTAAGGTTTACGCCGTAACATTATTATTATGGAAGGATGAGTCATCTGAGTCAGCATTACGATGTAACGTGGACACTTGATTACGCCGTAACACCCTTTAAGCATGCAAGATGGAAAGTGCACGTCAGCAGTTTACGGCGTAAACTAGGGATGAGCATGGGTCTAGAACCGGTGGAACTGGAACCGGAACCGATGGATCCGAGAACCAAAATTTTAAGAAAAATAGGAACCAAGAACCGAACCAAATAGTTTTTTTTGGTTCCGGTTCCGGTCCCGGTTCTGGTTCCGGTTCCACCGGTTCTACCCAGATAGGAACCGATATCTATAAGAAAAAAATCTCATGCACTAATGAATTAAGCCAATAAAAAGCAAAAAAAAATATATTTTTTAAAGCATTTGCAACCATTTATGCTAAAAGCAATATCATTTAACAACTAATGCATAAGTTAAAAAAAACAACCATTTTATAGTTACAAGTTACAATGAAAAGAACTAGAGATCAATATCAATATTTGCATCGAGATATATAACTACAGTATGACGACAAGGATAACAATATAAAATTTCACAAAGTTACAAATCCATCATGTTAACATAGATCATCATGTTAACAAGTATTGATTTTGATGCAAATCTCAATAAAAAATCCATCATGTTAACATAAATCTATCATGTTAACATAGATCATCATGTTAACATCGAGATACATAACAACATTATTATTTAACTTATGACGCACAAATTATATCATCATTATTATTTAACTTATGACGCACAAATTCAAGCAACAAGTTGAAGGCAGACCGTTCTTACATCGAGATTAATTCATTATACAAAGAAAAGAATTAGACATGTTTAAGATCGTGAAGCAAGAATGCAAATAAAAATCAAAAATAAAACTTACCTTCATTGTTTTGATAATGATTTTAATAGATTAAAGGTTAGGGTTTAAGGTGTTTGGCTGTGTTTATAAAGTAGGCCCTAGGTTTTTTTTATGGAATTTAGAATATTAGAGCGTATAATTTATGCATGGGAAATTATTACCTAATTTTAGAATAATTGGATATTTGGTTCAGGAACCGAGAACCGGTGGAATCAAACCGAACCGAACCAAGAACCGAAAAAATCTTAAAATCAAGAACCGGAACCGATGGTTCTGGTTCCGGTTTGGTTCTTATCGGTTTCGGTTTGGTTCTTGGTTCCGATCCGGTTCTTTAGTTCTTTTGCTCATCCCTATTAAGCACGTAATCTGGGCATATTTGCATGAATTAAGGGGTTAAATGACCCTGAAATAGTGTATAAAATGACACCTCATCAAATACCCCTACACTTGGGATTTTCTTGTCCTCAAGCAAATGGGCTTTTCTACCTAGACAATAATAATATGAGGGTCATTTAACCTACTCTTTAAAGTATTTTATAACACAACCTTCTAGACCTCGTAATTAAAAGCACGGAAAGTATACACTAGCACCTCACATAAGTGTTTGGGGATTCTCTCTTTCTCTCGAGTGTATAATAAACTATAACATAACGGGGAAACGGAAAATCAACACTCATTACCTGTCATAGCATATAAATTACCATAGGCTTGGTAAAGGATCAAAAGTCCACCGCTAGGTGTAAGTATTATTCATTACTATCTAAGAGATTTTTTAAAGGGTTGTGTTGTGTAGGTGTAAGATAACATTAATGGAAATGGAAACATATGGGATACATTTGGTGGTGACTTTTGGGTGAATTTGGAGTGGATGGGTTAGCTTATTATTTATAAGAATACACGTTGGTTTGGTTGCTAAGCCAAAGACTAGGACAAAATATACAAACTCTACAAAACTCTACATCAATATCTTTCTTTTTATTTTCTCAACTCTAATATAAACATAAACATAAGCAAATGGCAGCCCGTACATTTTTTTCACTTTTTTATATACATTTTTTTCCGTACACTTTTGCCCTACCATTGCTTAAACATATAATACATCATGGGGGTTTGTAGATACACCCCTACACTTTAAGTTTTACATACTCGATTATTTAAAATCTAACTAATGACCTTTTTTGAAGTGGATCAAAATAACTTGGAGCTTATTGAGCTGTATCGGGGGTAATAAATTACTTATTCCCCAATTCTTCATAAGATGAATACTACCAAGAATCTCAATCGTCTTAAATTATTTACAAGGATAAGGACTTAGCAACCGTATACTCAATAATTAACTTGTGTTGAAACAATAATGTACTAAAAGCGAGTACATACATGGTAGACTAAGGCGATTTGGGTGTAACGATTGGTTTAAGGGTGACAATGCTCTTTATTAATAGTCCGGCTTAACCAGAAAACTACAAGAACCATGAAAAAGGATAGGCTTGGAGGGTTGTACTAGGGGTATCCTGCACTAAAGATGAGTGCATGGCAAGGGTGTGTGATAGTTACATGATTGGTGTAACCATCATAATAATTACAGGTTTAAAACATGGGTTAATCCTAGTGCCTTTTATCTAGCAAATCCTAATACTCACTATGCGGTCTCGGGATGCATCACAAAAACAAGTTCTAGAATTTAATATACTACCGGTACACTCATATAATTTAATAGCGATACCAATGTTTCAGATAAGGCGACCTAAATCATACATACACATCCGTAACGATGAAATAGACGCATATGTCTGCATTCTAACCTTAATTTGAACAAGCTAAAGGTATAAACTAGCTTGGGTATTAATAATGGATACCCGAATTCCTAAAGATCTAAAGGCGAACCTCATATTTTTTGGGTGGAATTTTGAGGGTTTTTTTGCTAGTCATATACATTCCTATCCATGAGACGCTATTAATACTCGGTTTTCGTCGGTATGTGTCATAAAAAATTTTAAATTTGGGTAAAAATTACTTTTTTATGCTATGTTTTGATATATTACCCATCATTTTAAGGAGCAAGCAGATGGCAAATGAAGGAATAGTTTCTAAGGCTTATTTTTCCCCTACATTCAAGTTGAACATTATCCCCAATGTTCTATAGAATTACTCGTAAAAACAAATAAAGGGAAAAGAAAACAAGTAAAAGAAACTAATACTCCCCTGGTTTGCTCAATAATAGAGAAGAAACATGCGATAACTGGTTAAATCGTCCTCCAAGAATTATCCAATGAAACTTCCTAAGAACTTCCAAGCTTCTTCTCATCAAATATAACCTGTAATCAAAGACAAAGACAACTACACCAAGCATAAAATCGGTGAGATAGATACATATACAACAAGAGTTTAGGGTTTCGACTCTACGAAAGCAGTAAAGATAGGATGAGAGTAATGATATAATCATAGGTTTTTCTGCAGGTTTACAAAAGAATTACAGATTTTAAATGTTACGCATTCGTTTTTCAACAATACTAGAAAAAATTTGAATTTTTACATAGCTGGAGGCGCGACGCCGTTAGGATAAATCCTGACGCCGTCTTCAGCGTTTGTGAAAATTTCTTTTTCTTTTTTAATGAGAAATTTCCTACACGTAATTTTTATAAGTCAAAACTAAAGAAAGCACTACATAAAAACCTGGAGTTAGTCATTACAATCATATGACTTGAAACTAACGCGAATTAATCTAAATAATTTATTTCAAATGTTTGAATTGGGTTCTAAAAACCAGATATTTGCCCTACACTTGTTTTGTTGCAAAATACATTTGATTGCAAATAAGACGAAGTTACAAACAAACAAAGCATGATTACAACTAATTTAAACATAATAAAACAAATAATAAAGAGTTAAAACACAAGACACTCCTAATATGCGGGAAAGTAAATATTGGGTTGCTCCCAAAAAGCGCTTGTTTTATTCGAGTCACGAGCCTGACTCTACGCTTATTTGTCGCGTAAAAAGAAGGGCTCCACTACACTTGATTTTAAGTGCGGGTGATAGTAACGGTGTAAAAACTCAAAATTTAAATTTCATTTCATATTGATAATTTTTATTATAACCTAAAGTTTATTAATAAGCATTTGAAATTAAAACCTTAGGTTATAAGTTTGAAAATTATAAAGATATAACATAAAGTATTTTGTTTTAAAGAAAAAAAAATATAAAACTTATATTTGTATATATATGGCTATGGAAACTTATCTTACTCTTTCTGATTCTTGGAGTTATGGGCCCTTATCGAACTTAATTATGGTCTTGGCACGTTGTTAGGAATGGTGTTCCTAGGATGAAGGGTCTCTTTTTTGTATTCCTTTATACATAATAATATAAAATGTCCACACATTACCATGCCCATACAACCTCAAACTAATGTCCTCAGCTATTCCTAAAGGGTAGATATACGAGTGGGCTAGCTAGTAAGAGTTCAATGTTCATCTTAGCCGACCTCTCATCGGTTAGTTTCATGTCGGTAGAGAGGGGCATGACATTTACGTCGGATCCTTGGTCAACTAGGGCGTTCATGTGTTTCAGGCCTCCTATGTTACAGGGTATTTCGAAGTTTCCTCCTATGTCCTTTTTCCTTGTTATCTTTTTTCTAAGAATTGCTTCATAAACAGGCCCCCTAGGTGATAAATTGTATGTCTTCCCTTTTAGTTTTCCGACTCGCGATCCTGATAAAGAGTTGTTGAACCTACGATTATCAACAAGCCCCTCTATTAGTTTCTTATTGATACTATGTTTTAAATAATATTCTATGGGCTGAGAGTTGCGTACTTCGGTCATTACTTCTTTTCCAGCTTCATTCTTCTTTTTGGCTTCCTTTACTTGCATCCTCATTTCTGTTTCGGTGGTTTTTCAATGTCATTTCCAGTTGCTACGTCAATCTTGTCACTCTTCTCCTCTTCTCCTCTTGTGAGAGAGATAGAATTTACCTTCTTGGTAACGGGGAATTTAGCCTCTTCCCTTATCAATACTTTCTCAGGGCATCTGCTGGTTGTGAGTTCCTTGAGCAGCCCAAACATTTTAGTCATTCTATCATTGATCTCCTCGCGTTGCTTGAAAATAGCATTCTTAAATCTTTCCATTCTTTCGGTGTGTGTTGCCATGTAGTCCCGTACTCGAGCCTCAAAAGTGGTTCCTAATGCTTAGGGTTGGGGGTTTGGACCGGTACGTTTACAAAAAGTGAAGGGGTTCTACTTTGTGGTTCATTTTGGTTTTGCGGACGAGGGTTTGAGTAGACTGCTTTGGCGTAAGCTTGAGGGACGTGTGTTGAGCTCGGTCTGGGTGTCGATCGTGATCCATTTAGTAAGAAGTTAATCTATTCTTTGAGCTCAAGAAGTCTTTGTTAGGTGTTTTGCAGGCTTTGAGGTGTAGAATAGCCTTGATCCGGTTTGAAGAATACTTTTGTGTCATTTCTAGCCTCTCATGGTCGTAGAGGGCTGAGGTTTCTATATGTTTCCCAGTATTCTATTCATTATTATTATGATAGTTTGCTTGCCGACGGCGCGGGTCAATCTCGCCATTTAAGATGAGTGGAGACATGACATAAAAAGTTGGATATCACTTGGAGCCAAAGATCAATTCCATGGTGAGGGACTTTTCAGAGTAAGTCCTTGAAACGAGTCCATGCTTTAGATAGAGATTCTCCATGATGTTGTTGGAACATTAGGATATCGTTACGAAGTTTTACAGTCCTTCCCAATGGAAAGAATTAAGCAAGGAAACGAGTGGTAAGATCCTCCCATGTGCTGATGGATCCTTTAGGAAGGCGTTCAAGCCAATTGCTAGCTTGATCACGAAGGGAAAATTGAAATAAATGCAGGCGCGTTCTTTCCCTATTTTCACCATCAAGGTCAAGTGAGTCCACAAGTTTTAATAAATCCTTGAGGTGTTGGTTTGGATCTCAGACCAAAGTCTGTGGAATGAGCATCCGTTTTGCACCAACCGGATGGTGTCGGATCGAAGAGGTACCACGTTATTCCCTACAGGGAGCTCAATGGTATTCATGTGATCTCGTAGCTAGGTTTGGAGTAGTCTCTAAGAGTACGGATAGGATTCTCGTCTCCTTGGTGCAAAAGCAAATACACCTATATCCAAAGATACTAGATCAACTTTCTCGCAGGTTTATAAAAGAATTACAAATTAAATATAGGCACATTTTATTTTTTAGGAAATACTTGAAAAAATTCTGAATTTACATTGCTGAGACGCGATGACCGTCGGTTGTTAAACCCGACCCTGCCCAGGCACTGTGAAAAATTCTTCTTTGTTTTTAATGAGAAATTTCCTGCACGCAATTTTATTAGTTAAATATGAAGAAAGCACTACATAAAAACCTGGAATTATTCATTACAATCATATGACTCGAAACTGACGCGAATTAATCTAAACAATTTATTTTAAATGTTTGAATTGATTTTAAAAATCGGATATTTCCCCTACACTTATTTTGTTGCAAAATACCTATGATTGCAAATAAGACGAAGTTATAAACAAAACAAAGCATGATTACAAAATTCATTCAAACATAAAAGAATAAACGAAAAGGATTAAAACATACGACACTTTTAAGTGCGGGAAAAGTAAATATTGGGTTGCCTTCTAAAAAGCGCTTTTTTATTTATGAGTCATGTAGCTAGACTCGAAGTCACAAGTCCTTACATGACTTCACCTTCATCATCCATTCTAGTCACGTATTCGGGTCCAAGCTCTAGGCATTCCTTGTAAAACCCTAATATTTTGCTCATTATGTACTCCACTCCTCTTCTTTGTCCTCCTCGTTCCTAAGGTAGACCAATTTCATGTGCCCTTTTTCTAAGTCTGATAATGAGTTGTACTTTTCTATCTTATAGGGCATTTTATAGGCAATTTCATCGGTCCTGTTTGTGAATCTCACTACTCCCTCGGTGGTCATGATCATGTTTTGGATATTTCAATGAAGGGTTTTCCTAGTACTACTTGTGATAGCCTAGGGTCAATGATTGAGCTAATATCTTCAACAATCATGAAGTCCGTGACATAAGTGAAATTCCCTACGAAAACATGCATCCCCTTAATTCTTCCCATGAAATTGCTAACTCCTCTATCTGAATTTTCCATAGGGTCGAGTTTTCTTCTCTTGATCTAATTATACATCATTCGGGTCATGATATTTAGAGGGCCAGTTAAGATCAATGTAGTCTTTCTCCACATGCACATGTCCAATGTTGCATGGTATTTTAAGGTTTGATGGACATCCTTCCGTAATAATGGGGTTTCTTAGGAATATCAAGGGGATGGGGCCACACATAAGATATTTGTGGTATGCAAGCTCGCTTCGAGTTGGGAATATGTTAAAATATTCCACCTCTAATCCTCCTGCTTCGAGTTCCTCTTTACGAGAATTGTCATTCTTCTTAACTATCTCAATGAACATCACGTCACCATCATCCCCTTTGGTGCAAACAAATTCTGTGCCAGATAATTAGGGGGCCAAGCCGAGCGATTCTAAGAATGAATTAAGTTTGAGAACTTTTTCGATGATGAATGAAACTGATGGATCGGGCGGCGTGGAGGGGTTGGTATTGATATCTTCCCGATTGTTCTTCTCTTCTCCCCTATTTTCTTCTGGCTTATCTTTATGGGAGTTGCTTTGTTGCTTGGGATGGATTATGATGGTGTTGATCGAACCATGGATATAGGTTGAGCATTGTGGGTCTTCAGTTGGGTAAGAATGAGCAGACAAAACTGAAGTTGTGATGTTAACGTTCAGTTTCGGGTTCTTAACCGTGTCGCTAGGTAGTGCTCATGCTATTCGATCGGTGATGTCTTTCAACATTGTGTCGATTTTGTTGGTCATCTCACTTTGCTGCTGTTTGAAATCGGCTTCAAACTTGGACAATCTAGCGTCTTAAGATACGATGAAGTTGGACACCAATCCTTCTAGATTTGATTGATTGTTAAAGCTTCAAGGATTGTTGTTGAAGGAACGGTTCGGGATCGAACCGTTGGGTTAGAACCGGTTAGGTGGGTTTGAAAAATTATTTTGAGAATTTTGAGGTTCTCTCCACCTAAGGTTTGGGTGACTTTTCCATGACGGATTATAGGTGTCACCAAAATTGTTTTGCTCAGGTTTAAAAGTGTACCACTTACCTCCCGCTTCGTTGGTACGCGAGGATGCATATTCAATAAAGGGTTGTTCTGGATTTTCCATACAATACTGAGTGTCGTGGGGACCAATGCAGATCTCACATGAGGTAGTGATTTTGTTCACTTGAGTAGGTTGCATCGGAGCAAAATGAGCTTCCATCAAGCACTAAACTTGATTCTCGAGCTTAATGAGGCGGCAGTCGAATGTACTCGGGATATCTTGAGGCAAAGAGATTGCCTTGACCGGCTTAGCGAAATCCCTTGGGTCGTTCTAACTTTCGTTGTCATAGAGGGCGAGGTCCTCTAATAATGCCCAGGATTCTTTGATGTTTCTGTCACGAAGCTTACCACCGGCCGATTGGTCAATGGTTCGTCTTGTGACGGGATTGACATGGTCAAAAAAAATTTGGACTTAGAGCCAAAGATCGATGCCATATGAGGGAGTTTAAGTAAAGTCCTTGAAATGAGTCCATACTTTTGAGAGAGATTCTCCTTGATGTTGTTGGAACATCAGGATATCATTGCGAAGTTTTGCAATCCTTCCCGGTGGAAAGAATTAAGCAAGAAAATAAGTAGTAAGATCCCCCCATGTGGTGACGGATCATGCTGGAAGACGTTCAAGCCAATTGCTAGCTTAATCACGAAGGGAAAACTGAAATAAACGCATGCGCGTTCTTTCCTTGTTTTCACCGTCAAGGTTAAGTGAGTCCATAAGTTTTAAAGAATCCTTGAGTGTTGGTTTGGTCCTCGTACCAAAGTCCGTGGAATGAGCATCCGTTTTGCACCAACCGGATGGTGTCGAATCGAAGAGGTACCACATTGTTCCCTACGAGGAGCTCAATGTTATTCTTGTAGCCTTCGTCGCTAGGTTTGGAGTAATCTCCAAAGGTACAGATAGGATTCGCATCTCCCATGGCGGTTGACGAGAATGGATTACAAAACAAATAACACTAAGAAAAGATAGACTACGAGAAAGCTAATATAACAAAAATAAAATTCTCACTTGAAAGGATTCAAGCAAGTAGAACTAAGTTAAACTATGATCGAAACCTAACTATTCCCTGACAACGGCGCCAAAAACTTGATGTGAGGGTCGTAGAGACTTCTACAAGAAGTTTTACAACTCCCTAGGCAGTGTACCTAATCGTTGCAGTGTAGTATAGGCAAGACTCGGGGTTTTACGTTCACTAGGGAATAGTTAGGAAAGGCTTGACCACGATCTAGCATATTCCAAGGAGTTGAGAGAAGATTATTTTTTTGTATTTTCATATTTATAAAAGCAGGTAAATCTATGGTTTGAGAGGTTGGTTTGTTTAACTAATAACTAAACTAATTAATAATCTATGCTACTGGTAATAACTTTATGATAAACAATTGTATTTACCTAATCATGCACTACTCCTCAGATTGCTTCTCCTAAAAAAAATAGCATCTGTTGCTTTGTCACACTGTGATGATCTGTGTCAAATAAATTCCTAGGCATGAACGATTACACGAACCCCGTCGTCTATTTAATCTTCCGTTAAAAAAATAAACAAAAAAATAACAAAAAAGAAAAAAAAAAAAAAAAAAAAAAAAAAAAAAAAAAATAAAAAATAAACACCATACTAAAAATAAAAAAAAAAACAAAAACAAAAAAAATACAATGCACAAATAAGGTATTATGAAGACTATTACAGGCCTTAAGATATATTAAATGCATGTGAAATATCTTAAGAGGGATCAACCATATAATGGGTAAGGTAGTATGAATACTGTTACTGATGATATCCTTTCTACACACTCGCGTTTCCCTAGACATGTCAACAGCGATACAGACAAAAGCTGGTTTTCTAAAGCCTAACGCGCACATTCATCAACAAGAAGCAACATCAAAAGGATCTACAACCTAAGTTTCATGCAACCTAAGTTTCAGACAAAAACTAGTACTCCCTTGGTTTGCTCAATAATGGAGAAGAAACATGCGATAACTGGTTAAATCGTCCTCCAAGAATCGTCTAATGAAACTTCCTAAGAACTTCCAAGCTTCTTCTTATCAAATATAAACTTGTAATTAAAGATAAAGACAACTACACCAAGCATAAAATCGGCGGGATAAATATAAATACAATAAGAGTTTAGGGTTTGACTCTATGAAAGCAGTAAAGATAGGATGAGAGTAATGATGTAATCATAGGTTTCTGCAGTATTATAAAAGAATTACAAATTTTAAATGTTGTGCAGATTATTTTTCAAAAATATTTGAAATTTTTTGAATTTTCCTATAGCTGGGTTGACGATGTCTCCAGCCTCTAAGAGAATTTTATTTTCGTTTTCTTTAAAAAACTTCCTGCACGCGGTTATACAAGTTATTTCCTATATGAATTACTGCATGAAATCTGAGATTAGTCAATACAATCATATGACTCGAAACTGACGTGAATTAATCTAAACAATTTATCTAATATGTTTGAATTGGTTCTTAAAAGATGGATATTTCCCTACACTTATGTTGTAGAAAAAATACAATTTGATAAATTAAGACGAGGTTAAAGACAAAACAAAGAGGACCCACCCTTAGAAGAACCCTTTTTATTTGGATTTATGTTTTAAGACCTTTCCTTTTGAAGATTTCTTTTATTTGACTTTGTTGGAATTTAATACTTTTGGAGGTCATTTTGTTTCATGACTTGGTATTTTAAATTATTAAAGTCTTCCGCTTGCGTTTATATGTTCTGATATGACACCATAACGTAACTCTTGGTCTCTTTATCCGAGTGGGATGTTACAAACGGTACACACCATTGTTGTGAGAAGGGGTCACATGCTGAGAAAATGGTTGTTGAATCATATGTTCTAAATGGTGTGTTTCTTTAATCCTAACCTTCTCTACTTCTTTTGGCCTATCGGGTGAATTAAGTCCTCTTCCTCGAAAAGAAACTTCCTTAGATTCTAATTCCCAATCATTTTATATCACCACCATATTCAAAAGATTAACACCTAGGGATCCACTTTGTCCTAATAAACCTGGTTTAAATCCATAATGTTTCTTAGGATCATCAATGCATGGGTGATAATAGCAATACATATCCTTAGGGTAGAAATACACCATGTAAGGTGAATGTGGTGTATTAATGGTTAATTTGTCTACTACCTTCATCCTAAAACTATCCAAACTAAGTGGTTTGATGGGTGGTTTGATGGGTGGGTTGGGGCCTCTTTTGTCATCTAAGGATGGACAATTTGGTAAGGGTTGTGGTTGAGGCTTCGGTTCATCCAAACTAGGAACTTCCCTAGAATAAAGAGGAATGTCATGATTATAAGTATTCAAGCCTAAATCCTCTAGTTGTGGTTCATGTAAAGGTTCTAACTCTATCGAGATTCCTATAGTCTTTTCTACTTCTTTCAGGTGAGTCACGAGCAGTGTATATTCCTCAAATGATAAGAGGACTTGTGGGGTACTTTGTATTTTCGGATTTTCTGCATCATATCATGACTTGATGTTTTGATTATTATTTGCATTGGGCTTAAAGCCAAAGGTACTTTCCCTCTCAAGAGGTGGACTGGGGAAGGTTGTGCGAACGTATTTGACACATAGTAACTTTGGTGAGACAAATTTAGGTGTATGGAAAGATGCCTTTTCTGTGAGAGCTTCCAAGAATTTATGACCATTAAGGGGCTTGAGATCCTCAGTGTTGGGGTACCTTGTGATCTTCTCGATCTTTTTGGTTCTACTTTCTTCCATCCTTATTTCTTCCTTTAATTTCCCTACAACCTCCGAAGAGAGTTGCATGAAATCACTTCCAATAGCACCCATATACTCTTCGAGTTGCTTTACTTTTTCTTCTTGATCGAGAATGAAATTCATCACAAGTTCCTCGAATGCCTCTTGGCGTGATGGTTCCGGAGGTAGTTGACGCATCATGTCGCTTGATATCCTAAAAATGTTCGCACTTCTCCCTATTATCGAGATTGCGTCTTTCATGAGCATATCGATACGGCTTTCCATGACCCCCAATAATTGCTCTATGTTGGCGTTTTTGTAGTTCATGCTTCCTTATTCTAAGATTATGGGGTCGTTCCATCCTTCTTCTTCGTATTGGGCTAAATCTTCAATGGTTTCCCATGCTACTTCTGGCCTTAATTTTCTAAGTGTCCCGCCTGCTGCATAGTCAATAGCCATCTGGGTGGTGTAGTCGACATGATCGTAAAAGATTTGAACTTGAAGCCATAGATCAAGACCATGATGGGGGACTTTTAAGAGCAAGACCTTGAAACAAGTCCACGCGTCATAGAGAGATTCATCTTGACATTATTGGAACATCAAGATATCATTTCAAAGTTCATCATTTCTTCCCGATGGGAAAAACTGTGCGAGGAAACGAGTGGTGAGATCATCCAAAGTCGATATGGATCTCGCGGGTAGACGATCAAGCTAATTGATAGGTTGGTCATGAAGAGAAAAGTAGAATAGATGCAAACGAGTAGTATTTCTTGTATTACCATTAAGGTCAATGGAATCTACAATTCTGAGAATGTCCTTAAGATGTTGGATCGGGTCTTCAGACCTAAGTCCGTGGAATGCGCATCCGTTTTGCACCAACAGGATGGTGTCGGATCGC
>BQNB010171194.1:0-13593 GCA_026074375.1 Tanacetum coccineum | reverse complement strand
GTTGCATCAAGCTCCAAGAGCATGGTATAAAACCTTGGCTAACTATCTTTTGGGCAAGGGGTTTAAAAGAGGGAAGATAGATCATACATTATTTATCAAGAAGCAAAAAGGAGATATTTTGCTTGTACAAGTTTATGTTGATGACATTATCTTTGGCTCTACAAACAAGGAACTGTGTACTGCATTTGAGAAGTTTATGAAATATAAGTTTCAGATGAGTTCTATGGGAGAACTTACTTTCTTTCTAGGATTACAAGTACAACAGAAGGAAGATGGAATATTTATCAGTCAGGATAAATATGTAGCTGAGATTTTGAAGAAATTCAACTAAATAGATGTGAAGTCTGCTTCTACTCCAGTTGATTTGGAAAAGCCTTTAGTCAAAGATGGAGATGCTGATAATGTTGATGTACATCTCTATAGATCTATGATTGGGTCCTTGATGTTACTTACAACATCTAGACCATCTATCATGTTTGCAGTATGTGCATGTGCCAGATTCCAAGTTACTCCAAAGACATCACATCTTTTAGCTGTAAAGAGAATTTTTAGATATTTGAAAGGCAAACCAACATTAGGCCTTTGGTATTTTAGGGATTCTCCATTTGAACTAGTTGCTTATACTGATAGTGACTATGCTGGAGAAACTCAAGATAGGAAGTCTACTACTGGAGGTTGTCAGTTTTTAAGAAATAGGTTAATATCATGGCAGTGTAAAAAGCAAACTGTGGTTGCCACCTCTACAACTGAAGCTGAATATGTGGCTGCTGCTAGTTGTTGTGGACAAGTACTCTAGATTTAAAATCAATTGCTGGATTATGGGTATAATTTCCTGAATACTATGATTCACATTGATAATAACAGTACTATCTGCATTATTGAAAATCCTGTTCAACATTCTAAAACAAAACATATAGAGATTAGACATCATTTAATAAGAGATTGCAACACTAAAAAGTTAATACAAATGGTTAAAATTCATACTGATTTAAATGTTGCAGATCTTCTTACAAAAGGTTTTGATGCAGGCAGATTTCAATACTTGGTCTCAAGTATTGGAATGCTGAATCCTTAACTGTCTATATCTCTTTATGTTTTTGTAAAAGTTTTGTAAAGGATTAATACTGTTAGTTTTCTCAATTAATATTGCTAAGTTTAATTAAACCAGTTAGTTATAGTTAATGGCTGTAAGAAGAAATGTTTTTGGGTTTGTATATTTGGCTAATGACTAATATTTGCAGTAACATGTGAATACAAGATGTTGAATGCTTCACTTTTTGAAAGATAGATAAGGTCTTGGTTCACATAGATTTAAACTTTTATTCATAGGATTATGCATAAATATGGAGCCTTATGAATTTCCCACATTTCTATCTATCTTTTCTATTGGTTGCATGTTGATGATAGTAGCATGCTGTTGCATAATTATTGAAGATAGAGTTAATGATGTTCGACTTCGATTAATACTGCTAGGCAGAAAATTACTACTGCCAGCCAAATGTTAATGTTGTTAAGAGGACATGGGCACCAAAGTTGCAACTATTTCCAATTCTTATCACTTGAGGCATTGTTTGAGGGGAGGTTTCTTATTTATACAACCAAAAAGCATGGATGTGTTATATCATGAGTATGTTCAAAAGGGATCAAAACACATCTAGGCATATCAAAAGAGGTCGGGACACCAAGATACCTCAGTCTAGTGGTCCCCCTGACAAAGGTTGGTGATGAGGCTGTCCATAAGGAGTTGGGTGACAGAATGGAAAGGGCTGCCACTACTGCTTCTAGCTTAGAAGCAGAGCAGGACAGTGGTAACATCAAATAAGACCCAATCCATGGCAACACTTAATGAATCAACTCCTTAGGGAATGGATTCAGGTAGTGGTCCCAGGTGCCAAGATGTCATATTGGGGGATGTGAATGCTCAAACTAGGTTTGAGATTACATCTAAACAGTCCATTGATCCACCTCTCTCAAGAGGTTACACACTTGGAAGTGGGGAGGACAGTATGAAACTCATTGGAATTGATGAAATTTTATACACAACTGTCATATAAAAACAGAAAGAGTGTCTTGGTAAGCCAAAAGAAATGAGAGATTTTGTGAGCTTAAAAATAAAAAGAGAGATGTGTCCATAAAAACATAAATGAGTGATTATGTGAGCAAAAAGAATTGAGTGATGTTGTGAGCATAAAAACAGAAAGAGAGTATGTGTGAATCAAATTTGATAATGAAAGTTGCTTATTGGAATGAAGATTGAATGATTTTTGGAGTATTCTTTTTACTGCTACTCAGTTTCAACTTAATGCTGCTAAGCTTAAGTTAATGTTGTTAGGCTTAAATTAGTACTGTCCGTATTTGTTTCTGCTGTTAAGCGTATGTTAATACTGCCAGTTCAAGTTTCTGTTGTTGAGGGTGATTCTATAAATACTTCGATTAAGGGTTTCATTTACTTTTTTATTTCGAATTTCACTATTCAACACTCTCTATTACCATAAAACCCTAATTGTCAATTTTCATCATTGATCATAAATTTATCATTATGTCAAGCCCAAGTTTTGTGAATACCACAATGTGGTCCGCGTTCTGGAAAAAACCCAAAGAAAGTGATGGGTTGCGGAGATAATCGATTTCCTGAAAGCAAGTTCTGTTTCATATCCTTAACATCAAACTGAGTAATCCTACACAAAAATCTTGTATTAACAATTTTAGGCAACTACCAAGGTACAAGATAAGTTTAATGAGAGTGGCGACAGTTTACAAGACCTAGTTGATAAGAAAAGGGTTATTGTTACGGAGTGAAGCATAAGGAGAGATCTTTACTTGGATGATGCAGAAGGTACTGATTATCTTCTAACTGCTACTATCTTTGAAGAATTGGCGCGTATGGGGTATGAAAAGTCTTCTTAAAATCCTTACTTTTTATAAAGCCTTTTCTCTCCACAGTGGAAGTATTTCATTCATACTAATTGACTCCTCAATCTTAAGTGCTAAAATCCACCTGCAGGGAATGGTTCAGTAGCCACATGGCTTTCTTTGATCATATCTTGGCAACTAATCAGAAGTTTAATCCTGTCTAAGTATATCTATTGATGTAATGTGTGAAACACTTATTATGGATGAGTCAAATTCTTGTTGTATCACTTTCTCCAGTTTTCATAAAGTCTATCAACTGGAATATGTCAACTCACAAGAAGATTTTTGTTAATACCCTTCATACAAAGAAAAGTTTTTCCAATATGAAGAAGCTGAAAGGATTTCACTAGGAGAATACACCTTTAATTGGATACCTGGATGGTTCAATCCGTTGAAGAAATGGTGAGGATTCAGAATCATCCAACTGATTCCACTCCAAGACACATTACA
Source organism: Tanacetum coccineum (assembly GCA_026074375.1). Classification (NCBI taxonomy): domain Eukaryota; kingdom Viridiplantae; phylum Streptophyta; class Magnoliopsida; order Asterales; family Asteraceae; genus Tanacetum; species Tanacetum coccineum. The sequence goes on along the minus strand of BQNB010171194.1, from coordinate 10,230 downwards.
TTATTGATCAATCCATCTTCATCTTCCCCAAACCCAAAGAAGGATAAACAGGCTACGAAGCTCAGAGACATAAAAGCAAAGGTACCTCAAGATGAGGCAGAGGTTCCTCAAGATGAGGCAGGGCATGAGGAAAGTATAACCAAGCCACCTTCTAATGATTCCATAAACCAGTGGTGAGGTACATGCAACTAACCGATTTATGATTTTATGTACCAAATTGCAAACAACAAGGTTCTTGATTTACAAAAAAGCAAAGGATGCTTCAAGCGAAGGAGAATTGTTGCTTGAAGAAGAGGATCCTGAGTTAGGAAAGGAGGAAAATGTCAAGACCTACAGGTTTGAAAAGCCTCAGCAAAGTGGTATTCTAGGAGAGTTAAGTCCGCTAAAGACCAAGAAAGTTTTGGGTCTCCTGAAGATGATCCAAAAATGAGAGAGTATTGAAGCATTGATGCTGATGTTAAAGAAAAAAAAAAAAAAATGTTTCCTAGTTGATGAAACTCAAGAAAGACAAAATGATGATTTAATGTTTGATTCTGGAGTTTTGAGATTATTTGATGCAGGGGAAGCTAAAGTTGATTGGAAAATGATACAAACAAGAGTAATAAGCCCGATGATAGTACTACGGGTGAATCATTACTCACCTGCGAGATTAATGATAGTGCTGTTCCTTCAACAATGAGAAATGACTCTAGGGCTTAAGACACTTATACAGATTAGAGCGAACTAAGCCTAAAGTTGTTACAAAACCAAGCTGAGCCCACAAACATCAACAACTACACAAGACCCAAAGATAAGAGGGGTGGTTGTACAGGAGCCCAAGAGATCAGAGGTTCCACAGGAGACACAACCTTCAAGTTCTAAAGATAAAGGAAAAGGTATTAAGATTGAGCCGAAGTTCCGTTTGAAGAGAAAAATATCAAATTGCTCTTGATGAACAAATTAGCAAGAATATTCAAGCTAAGTTGGATGCCTGAAATTATTAGAAGAGCAAAAAGCTATTAAGGAACCAAAAGAAAAATCCAACATGGCATTGATTGAGTCATAGGAAAATAACACAGCTATTGATTGAGGCTATAGATTCTGGCTAAAAGAGACTCTAATGCAAAGGAAAGAGAGGATTGAACAATGAGGAAAAAGCAAAACTATTTATGGAACTGATAGAGAAAGGAAGAAAGCATTTTGCTGCACTCAGAGCACAAGAAAAGAGAAACAGTCCTCCTACCAAGGCACAAAAGAGAACTCAGCTGTCTACTTATCTTAAGCACATGGGTGGATATACATACAAACGACTAGAACAGGAAAGATTTTGATGAAATTCAAAAAGTGTTGATAAGGAAATGAAAGAGTAAATACTTTGTATTCTTATGGGTTTCTGAGGTCCAAGAAAGGCAAAGAAAAGAGGGAAAAAGGTAGAGAGGATACAACAAACGTGCAGAAAGAAGATGCTTAGAATGAAAAGAGCATGGAAAGAACAACAAAAAGAATCCTCAAATGAAAGCAAAAGTAGAGAAGAACTCGAGTCAGAGGAAGTTATGGAAGATAATGAAGTTGAAGTTAAAGAAGCTTTTTGGTGATTAAAAAGATGAAGAATGAGGCAATGATGCTATATCCAACTTGCGACCAAAATTTAACCAGTGATTTTGATATAAGCTTCATAAAGAGGGATTTGGTACATTATCAGTTGATAAGAGAGATGGCAAGTTCCAAGAGATACTCTTTCAATGACAAGGATTCAGGTAAAGTTATAGATACAGAAGACTTTGAAGCTCAATAAGGACATGAAGGTAAATTATGTTGATACAAGGCCTAAAAATGAATTTGAAAGAGTGTTGTATGGAGATTTGAAAGTTATGTTTGAACCAGACATAAAAAGTGATATATGGAGAATGTTGCAAGGATACAGGGTGACTATTTGGAAATTGATTGATTCATCTAGAGTTCACTTTGTAAGGTTTGATAATCTTCACATTTTTATGTTGGTATTAAAGGAGATACCCCCTTACATATACCAATAACCATCACCAAAAGCCTCACATGAAACTTCAAACTGATCATCAAAATGAGATGTGTTATCAATTACTAAAGCTTATGATAAAGCAGGAAAAAGGAAAATGAAGGGTTTGAATGCATCTTCCTATATTGTGATGAAGACTTTTAAAGAAGAAACTTGAAGATTCAGAAGATGAACATCAAGTTTAGGGGAGGATTGTTGGGTCTTAAAAGACTTCATGGATTCTTAGAAGTTACTGCTGCTCATGTACTTAATGGAAATTATGCTAAGTGGTTAGTACTGGTAGTATAATGTTATCACTGCTAGTTACTACTGTTAGTATAATTTAGTACTGATAGCATAAAGTTACTGCTGTTAGTGAAGATAAAGAATGCTCAGTGTTTGAAGAAATAAAATATAGAGCTAAGTAGTATGTTCAGCTAGTAGTAAAAGTAAAGACTGCTAGTACAAGTTACTACCATAGTGTATATTAGTACTGCTAGTACTAATGTTAGTACTACTTATGTTTATTAGTGCTGCTGGTGGAAATATTACAACTGTTTGAAGACTTTCTCCTGTAGGAGATAAAGACAATTAAAGAGAAAGATAGTTTAAGAACAAGAATACGTGTAAGATAAGTGTGAATATTAAGTTATGTACAAGATACATAAGTATTTTATTTTGAGAATATTACGTTTATGTTTAGAAAAGATTGAGATATCTTAGGAATATATTGTAAGACGACTAGGACTTCTTAGTCTATAAAAGGAGGCTCTAGGGCATTAGTTGACATATCTCTAAAATCACAAAACACGCAGACGTATCATTATCAGTTTTCATAGTTGTCAAAGTCGATTAAGAAAAGCTTCAAGGTTTGTAACCCTAGTACTAAGTTAAAAGTACTTGTATTATTAATACATCTAAATAATATTGGAGCGTTTTGGTTATATCTTTGTTGTTCAAGATTACTATTTCATTGATTTTACTTCTAGAGTATTAAGGTGTAGATTCTGCATACACTTTAATATACACACAAAGTTTCTACAACAAGTTATTTTGGATTTATCCAAGGTAATTTAACCTTAGACAACCTAAGGAATCGATCTAGGTTTGGGATCAACATTATTATTATCAATAATACAAGTACTCTGTGTAGTACTAGGGTTTACAACCTTGAAGCTTCATATCAAAAACGTATGATCTAATAACCATAACCTAAGATCTCCTTTTATACACCAATGAGTCCTTTACAAGATAACTACAAATCTTCTAAAATTCTAATAGATAACTGCAAATCTTCTAACTTAATAAGATATACATATCTTTTACAAAAATATCTCATACTTATCCCGTAAGTAATCTTGATAAACAATCTTCATCTTAATCCTTTCTCTTGTCTTTATCCTTCTGACAGTAGAAACTCTTCTAACAGTTGTAATCTTCAGCAGTTGTAAGTAGCAACATTAACTTTTATACCAAAAAAGCACACGAACGGTGGTACAAGCAGTATCGAAGTTTACAGTACAGTACTAAACTTTATCTAACTGTTGATAACTTATACTTAAGTTAATCTTACATATACTAGCAGTACTAAGTTACACTAACAGTAGTAACTTTTATACTAGCAATATTAACTACTTAGCATATTTTTCACTAATATCACTAACAACACTAAGTTATGCTTAGCAATAGTAACTCTAACCTTAGTAGCAGTTACTTCCAAACAGCATCAAGAAGCTTTTAATCCCAACAATCCTCCCCTAAACTTGATATTCTTCTTCTGAATCTCAAGTTTCTTCATTAAAAGTCTTCACCGTTAACCGAGAGATGCCATTCAAACACTTTTAGGATTCTTGAACCTTTTAGTCATGATCTTAAGAAGTTGATAGCACATTTTATTCCAATGGTCAACTTAAAGCTTTTTGTTGAGCATTTCTGTGATTGTTGCAGGTGTAAGAGGATACTTTTTCTCTACCAGCATAAATATATGCAGATTCTGAAATCTCATAAAATGTACTTCACTTGAAGAAAATGGCTTCCAAACTGTCACTTTATGTCCTTGTAGATTCCTCCATACTTCACTTTCTATAGCTGGTTCAAACATCACTTTCAGATCACCCCATAACACTCTTTCATATGTCTCCTCTGGCCTTGTATTCCTATGTTAGCTTAACCAACTTCAAGAGTTTTCCATGTCTTCTTTGTCAATGTTCTAAGCATCTTAATCATTGATGAGAAGCCCTTCCTTGAACTTCCATCAGCTCTTATGATTTGAAAGTATCCAATCTTTCCTTCTTTGATAATTTTCCAGCCAACAATGATTGGGGGCTTAGTGGCTAATGGTATAACATCAAATGCTATTTCTTCTTCATCAATAACAATCTCTATATGCTTTTTCATCTTAGCTTCTTCTTGATCATCATCTATCTTTTGCTTCTTAATTCTTTCTTGTTCTAGCTCTATGCCTGCTCTTTTAGAACTGTTTTCTTCTGCTCTTGTTACACTACCTTTATCTTTCTCTTTACCTCCTTTTACCACTTCAAAATCCATAGATACAAATGAGTCTATCCAACCCATGGTCTTGTCAAAAGCCTTCTGAACTTCATCAAAGCTTTTGTTCTTTAACTGACTGTGAGTGAATCCAGCCATGTTCTTTAGATAAGTAGATATTTAATTTCTCTTTTGAGCTTTGGTTGGTGGTTTTCTTCTCTGCTCTTCTGCTCTAAGTCTTTCAAAATGTTTCTTTCTTTTATCCATGAGCTCTACAAATAGCTTTGACTTTTCTTCAACAGTCAACGCTTCCTGCTCTTGTGCCTGTAATCTTGCAGCTAGCTCATAATCTGCATCTATCATAGCTTGAACATTATGCCATTCAGTAATGTTTGCATCTTCTTCTCTTTGTTTTGCAAGCTTCTCTTCTTCTTCCAATTCAGCATTTAACTGAGCTTGAAGTTTTTGAGCAATTTCTTCATCAATCAAAATTTGATCTTTCTTTTTCAAAGGCTTCTCAGGTTCTATCATCTTTGCCTTGCCTTTTTCTTTAACCTATGGAAGTTGTGATAGTTGTGAAGGTGATGTTGTTTTTGTAAATTCACGTGGCTCTTGAACTACAACTCCTCTAGCCTTAGGTCTTGTAACAACAGTTGTAGTTGTTGTAGCAGTAGTTGTTAACAAGCCGTATGGTTTTAGCTGTTTTTGATCTTTATTAGGTCTGAGCAGAGTCAACTCATTAAAAGTTGTGTTGTAGCAACTGACATTAAAAAATGACTCTATGCATACTAACTACCTTTAACCTCACTTCCTGCTCATCAAAAACTCATGAGTATCAAACATAGATTTAGCATCATTCCTCCCCCTAAGCCTCATCAACGCATGTAAACCTTCATCTGCATCCAAGATCTACAATTTTCCTCCCCTAGTATTGGATTCAATCCTCTGAGCACACAAACCTTCTTCTTCTAGGAAATAACCGTGTGCAGATCTACCATCCTTCCTTAACCTTGTAAGCCATGAGTTCATGACTTATTTCTCCTATTCTAGCTTTCTTGACTCCGCTCCTTTAATTTATTAATCTTTATAGTTGAAGGTCCTTTGTGTTCTCCAAGTCAAGAACTCTTTGGGACAAGTTGGTATAAAGTTCCATTAATTCATTTAGTTTCAGTCTATCCTCACCATTGAGTAGTGGATCATTGGAATGTATAGGTACATGCCCTCATTGGCAGCCTCACAGATAGGCCTCTGTAGAACCATAGAGTTGAGGAACCCTAGTGTCCACCTTTTATTCCGTCTGTTTCCTTCTATTGTTTCTCAGGCTGTGATGTAATGGTTTGAATTAATAGTGGCGTGTGTTGAGGATTAGTTCATATTTCTAAACCCTCGCCTAATTCTTTAGGAGCTTGAACCATCATAGTTTGAAATAAAGGGGTAACTTTCCCAGAAAAACATTTTCCTTCTTTCTTTATATTAGCAAAGACCTTCTTAGTGTGAGAAGGTATAACATAAATTTCTTTATGTTTGGTCATTCCTTCAACTTGTTTATCCAGAACACTTGCACAAACCTTGGATACATTAGAAATTTAACCCCACCCTCCAAGTTCTTCACAATATTATAAAAAATGTACTTGGAAAAGTTGAATTTTTAGTTTGTGACAAGACAGATAATAGCTGAGGCCATAGTTCTACTAAATTCGTTCTAAGCAGTAGTCTTACCACTAAGGCATTGCAAAATTGTATGGATACGAAATTTCCACTAAGGTGAAAAGAAAGCTTTATAAAATGTAAGCTTTTGTGTAAGATTTTCATACCCCATGAGTGTCAGCTATTCAAAAATTGTCGCATTTGGAAGACATTCAGTACCTTCAACATCTTTTAATTGAAGAGCTCTTCTAACACTTGTCTCAGTGACGATCACCTTCTTACCATCTACTAGGGCTTGTATCTGCACTTCTCCATTGACAATTTTTGCCTTAGCAGTAGCCTAGAACTGGTTAATGCATGAAGTATAGATGGTGGAATTCATTGTTAGTGCATATCTGATAGAACTTGCATTCAAAAAATCAATAATTCCTTCAAACCCATCACTTTCTTCGGGTTTCTCCAAAACTGCAACCAAATTATGAGTTTTAGCAAACTTTAGGTTTGACATAGTGTTGGGTTTTGATGATGAATGATAAAATTGAGTTAGGGTTTATGATTAGAGAGTATATCAAAGTGTAAAATTGATCAAATGAGTGATTGAAACCCTTAATCAAAGTATTTATGAAATCACCCTCAACAGCATTAACTTAAACTAGCAGTACTAAGTTAAGCCTAACAGCATTAACTTAACCAGCAGTAGTAAGTTTATGCCTAACAACATTAACTAACACTGGCAGTAGTAAGTGTATGCCTAGCTGCATTAACTTTGAGTCACCAGTATTAACTCCAATTTTGTTCCAAAAAGCATTTCCATCATTAATTTTGATTCTCACAAGCTCTCTTTCTGTTTTTATTCTCATTATATCTCTTAATTCTTTTTCTCCCTGAATCACTCTATCTGTTTTTATGTCACACATCGCTCTTTCAGCTTACTATTTTCTCTTATTTCTTTTTGTTACTGAATCACCCTGTCTGTTTTTATTTTCACATATCTCTTTTTTTGTTTTTCAGCTCACTATTTTCTCTCATTACTCACAATATTAATTATAACAAACAGTAGTAAGTATAACTAACAACATTAACATAGTAGTATTAAGTATAACTAGCAGCACTAATTATACTTACCAGTAGAAAGTTAGGCCAACAACACTAACTTGAATTTCATTATTAGCTAATGTTCAATTTCATTCCAAGCATCATTTATGCATAATCCGTTGCATATAAACACAATTAACCTCCCCTCAATCAATACTTTAGAGGTTAAGCATTCCTATACTTGGAATCAGATATTGAAATCTGCCAACATCAAATGCTTTTGTAAGCAAATCTACAACATTCTGATCTGTGTGAATCTTTATCATCTGAATAAGCTTCTTCTCATTGGAATCTCTGATAAAATGATGTCTAATCTCAATGTGCTTAGTCTTTGAGTGAAATACTAGATTCTTAACTATGCAGATGGTGCTTTCATTATTAATAAAAATCTTGGTATTCATGAAATTGTATCCATAATCCAACATTTGAATTTGAATCCAGAAAATTTGTCTACAGTAACTAGCAGCAGCCACATATTCTGCTTCAGTAGTATAGTTGGCAACTATAGTTTGCTTCTTGCATTGCCATAAAATCAATCTGCTTATAAGAAATTGACAACCTCTTGTTGTGGATTTCCTGTCTAAACTTGCCCCAGCATAGTCATTATCAGAATAAGCTTCAAAATCAAATGGTGACTCCTTAGGATACCAAAGGCCCAATTTAGGTTGACCTTTCAAGTATCTAAAGATTCTTTTCACAGCATGAAGATGTGACACTTTAGGTGTGAATTGGAATCTTGCACAAGCACATACAGCAAACATTATATCAGGTCTTAAAGATGTTAAATACATCAATGAGCCAATCATTGATCTATATAAGTGAACATCAACATCTTCCGTATTTTCATCCTTCATCAAAGGCTTTGAAGTCCCCATAGGTGTACTTACTGTCTTCATAGTTAAAAAACCAAACTTCTTCAAAATTTCATCCACATACTTGTCTTGGCTGATGAAAATCCCATCATCTTTATGTGTCACTTGTAGTCCTAAGAAGAAAGTTAGCTCACCCATAGAACTCATCTAGAACTTCTTGTACATCAATTTCTCAAACTCAGTGCATAACTCCTTTTTAGTGAACAAAGTCTTGTCTATCTAACCTCTCTAAAATCCATTGTCTAATAAATAGGTAGATAAAGTCTCATACCAAGCTTTAGGAGCTTAATGTAGACCATATAATGCCTTTTCTACCTTATAAACTCTGTCAGGGAATTCTAAATCTTCAAACCCTAGAGGTTGACAAACATAAACTTCCTATTCAATCTTGCCATACAGAAATGCACTCTTTACATCCATCTGGTATACTACAAAGTCTTTAAATGAGGCATAGGCTAAGAACAGCCTAATTGCTTCAATCCTAGCAACTAGAGCAAAAACCTCATCATAATCTATTCCCTCTTCTTGAGTGTAACCCTGTACAACCAGTCTTTCCTTGTTTCTAATTACAATACCTCTTTCATCTTGCTTGTTCCTGTACACCCATTTAGTACCAATGTCTCTTTTGCCAAGTGGTAAATCCACCAAGGTCCAAACCTATTGTAACTTGAACTGCAGAAGCTCTTCTTGCATAGCTTCTATCCAGCTTAGATCTTTTAATGCTTGGATTACCTTTTTGGGCTCTTCCTGGGAAAGGAAACAAGCAAACAGACAAGTATGAAGGTCTTTATGAGAGTTCCCTTCATAAACAGAACTAATAAACCCTTGTTCATTTGAAGTCTTTGTCATTCTCCTTGTCAGTACACCAGACTATACATCACCAATCACATGATCAAGTGAATAATTTTTATGGATTCTTGTATTTGGAGTAGAAGGAACTGGATATGTGGTAGTAATGTTGCTCATGTCTACTTTTGTTTCATCACCAAAGAAATCAGCATGTGTGTCTTCAAGTGTAGCATTATCTCCCAAAGAAAACATGTATGGTTCAGTATTAATACTTGGCCTAGTAGTATTAACACCTTGAGTACTGTTTTCATATTTACTGTTTTCATATTTCTCTTGCTCACTAATTCTACTTTCTTTATATACACCTTCATAATCCTTCTTTCCAGCATCACTAGAAGGTTGTGTTTCATCATTACTAGCATTCTTTAAAGAAGAATCAAATAGTGAACCATCTTTCCACAGTGGCATCAATATGTGGTCTTGGCTAGATCTGATACGTCAAGATCCAATTGGTCATGAACATCGTAAGGTGCTACTCTTCGCGAATTCCAGCATACCCCTGGTTGGGATGGGTAGGCCCACCACTTCACTTTCACTTAGGCCCGGGCCAAGTCAGTGAGGGGACCCTGTCGGGCTCCTCCCCCAAAAAAAAAGAAACTGTACGTGAGAGTTTCCCTTTATACGGCTCGAATCATTCTTAGATGCCCCGAGAGGCATCCTTTCCTTGTTTGTTAGGTTGGTTCACACGCGCGCAAATGAGCACCGGCCGCAACAGCATGAAACTATGACCAATAAAGTCAGACACTTAGCTACATCCGCACGCAAAAGGAATGTGGTTTCGGTTGAGGCTTTATTTTCCTTATTATTAAAGGGGGCTAAGGACGTTCGCGGAGTCTGTGCCTCCCGTACCATCGAAAGGTCATTCTTGGGTGGATCCTACTCCTAAACATAAGGGATAGAGGTTCTGGGGCCGGGCCTACCATATCAAAAGGGTCATAGAAAAAGAACCCGACCACCTATTTCATTCGACGTTCCAGGGCAGGGGCCCGACCGATTCGACCGACTTTTGCTTTTGGATAACAAGAAGGCGAGCTTCTATGTGCCCGTATCACTTCCATATAGAGAAAGACAGGCTTACCATGATCCATCAATAGCACCTAACCTATCCCTATTTTGGTGGCTCGTGCTCCACCTCGGTGAACTTATGCGATTCCGACGTTCCTAGAGGCCAGAGACGAATCCGTTCACAGTCCTACAGACCAACACCATTCTAAGGTGGGCAGCCTACCCCGCCTAGAACAGCTATGTTTGACTGGGCTTACACACATTCGCTCACTTATGCTGTCC
>BQNB010171192.1:0-13593 GCA_026074375.1 Tanacetum coccineum | reverse complement strand
AATACCGTTGTTAACCCGAAAGGTTACTTGAAAGCAATCACTACCTGAAGTGGTGTTTCTTATGATGGACCTCCGATTCCTCCTCCTTTCTCTCCTTATCCCAAGGTGATGGAAAGAGAGCCCGAGGTGACAAATGATCCGGTGCAACCAAGTACCGAAAAAGTCCAACCTCCGGATGACCAAACTCAAGCACCAACCTTTGAGCCCGTTAACGCTCCTAAGCCTAAGATTAATTTACCTTATCCTTCGAGGCTTAATAGACAAAAGCTCCGAGAAAGAGACGACCATCAAATGATGAAGTTTCATTAAATCTTTTGAACTTACACTTAGATCTTAGCTTCTCGGATGCTTTACTCTACATGCCCAAATTCGCTTCCACATTCAAGAATCTTTTTAGCAATAAGGAGAAATTATTTGAATTAGCCAATACATTGGTGAATGAGAATTGTTCGGCGGTTATCCTAAAGAAGCTGCCCAAAAAACTGGGAGACCTAGGTAAATTCCTTATTCCATGTAATTTTCTAGAGATAGTCGAATGCTTAGCCTTGGTCGATCTTGGTGCAAGCATCAACTTGATGCCTCTCTCCATATGGAGGAAGTTTTCCCTCCCCAAACTTACTCCTACTCAAATGATTCTTGAGCTTGCGGACCGGTCTACTACTAGACCAACCGGCATTGCCGAAGATGTCTTTGTGAGAGTAGGAAAGTTCCATTTTCCGGCCGACTTTGTAGTCGTTGATTATGTTGTCGATCCTCGAGTTCCCTTAATTCTCGGGAGACCCTTTTTAAGGACGGCACGAGCTTTGATTGTTGTTTACGGTGAAGAATTAACTTTTTGAGTGAATGATGAAGCCATAACATTCAAAGTTGGTAACACTTTAACATACTCCTACAATGATGCTGAATCAATTAACCGAATCGATGTCATCGATGTAGCTTGTGAGGAGTATTCTCAAGAAGTGTTAGGATTTTCTGACAATTCTGAGAGTGGCAATCCCACTCTAATTTCTGAACCAATCATTGCTAAATCTTCACCCTCCCTTACTCCATTTGAGGGAGGTGATTTCATTCTAGAATAAATTGAAGTGTATCTTGCAAGTGACTCAGTTCCACCGGGAATTGATGATGCTGAATTTGATCTGGAGGGAGACATTCGTCTAATTAAAGAAATGTTAAATAAAGACCCGTACTCTCCTCTCCCTCTGAAGGACCTAAAGTGTGAAGAACTTAAAAGCGTTAAATCCTCAGTTGATGAACCCCCGGAGCTTGAACTCAAGGACTTACCTTCTCATCTCGAGTATGAATTTTTGGAGGGTACCAATAAATTACCCGTCATTATTGCTAAAAACTTGAAAGAAGAAGAGAAAGAACGCCTCATAAAGGTTTTAAAGTCTCACAAGCAAGCAATTGCTTGGAAACTCTCTGACATTAAGGGTATTGACCCGCAATTTTGCACTCACAAAATCTTAATGGAGGATGACTTTAAACCGGCAGTCCAACATCAAAGAAGGGTTAATCTAAAAATTCATGAAGTTATCAAAAAGGAAGTTGTAAAACTCCTTGATGCCGAATTGATTTACCCTATCTCGGATAGTCCGTGGGTTAGCCCCGTGCATTGTGTACCCAAAAAGGGTAGAATGACCATGGTGACAAATGAAGATAACTAGTTAATTCCGACTAGGTTAGTTACTGGGTGCCGAGTTTGTATTGACTATAAGAAACTAAACAATGCTACCTGCAAAGACCATTTCCCGTTATCCTTCATGGACCAAATGTTAGAACGATTAGCTGGGAACGAGTACTATTGTTTCTTAGATGGATTCTCTGGGTATTTTCAAATCTATATTGACCCGCAAGACCAATAGAAGACAACTTTCAATTGCCCTTATGGAACATTTGCCTATCGACGTATGCCTTTCGGCTTATGTAATACTCCTGGCACGTTCCAAAGGTGTATGCTGGCCATTTTCCATGACATGATCGAGGAAACTATGGAAGTCTTCATGGATGATTTCTCGGTCTTCGAGGATTCCTTCTTATCTTGCCTCTCCCATTTAGACAAAATGCTAAAAAGGTGCGAAGACACCAATCTTGTTTTAAATTGGGAGAAGTGCCATTTCATGGTCAAAGAGTAGAGGTGGAAAAACGGGCACTTGTTTCAGTTTGCTTTATTTGGGTTGGTATTGTTGGTTGACCCACAACACAAACAGTCTAAATATTCTATTAAGAGTTTTTGCAACATTTTATATGTATCATAGATAGCCAGTTTATTACTAAGATGACACATGACCAAAAAGACCAATTAACAAGTAAATGGGTCAAGATTTCCATCTCTATCAAAGAGGGCATTGTCCTCGGCCACAAGATTTAGAAATCTAGGATTGAGGTTGATAGGGCAAAAGTTGATGTTATTGCAAAATTACCTCCTCCCACGTCCGTTAAAGTAATTCGGAGTTTTCTAGGTCACGCCGGGTTTTATTGTCGATTTATTCAAGATTTTTCTAAAATCGCCCGACCAATGACCCATCTTCTTGAAAAAGAGACTCCGTTCAGTTTCTCAACCGAGTGTAGAGAGGCATTTGAGACCCTAAAGAAGAAATTAACCGAAGCCTCGATTTTAGTTGCCCTCGATTAGGACTTACCTTTTGAAATAATATGTGATGCTAGTGATTTTGCAGTAGGTGCGGTCCTAGGGCAATGAAAGACCAAACATTTTCAACCAATACCGTGACAATCCGTCAATTTCAGATCGTTATTTATTTCTCGAGTATTAATTATAATTTTCATTTTTATGTTGAGATATGAACTCACGACTAACCGGGAGAATTAGTGCTTACATTCGTAAATTACGCGACGTTTACAAAGAACCGGCGAATTCTACGTAAGGCATCGACGTTTATATTTTCAAAAATGCCGTAGAAATAATTTTGTTGCATTCGTTTTATTTTGTGAGTTTTCATAACAAACGTCGACATTTAAAATTTTATTTGTCATAAATAATTATTTCGTATTTTATTTCGAATGGAAATTTGAAATTTATTATTTTTACAAACGTCGTCTTTGTTCCTTGTCTTGAGCCGAACTGATGTTTTAAAATGTACACATTTTATTAAATGTTAGAAGTTAAAATAAAAGTGTAACGGAAAATAAAAATGGTCTTGGAAGTTTAATCCCGAGCCACGATAGTTGATTTTTATTTAAGTAAAAAGTTCATGTGTCAAAAACTAATTTTTGAAAAGAGGGGAGGACTATTATTGTCAAAAGTCCAAACTAGTGCAAGACATATATAAGGAAGTTTACTTCCTCATTTCCTTCATTTTTATAAAATAAAACACACACTTTCTCTCTAGCTCCACCACCACCACCGGAAAACTTTTCCGGTCATCGGAAACCGCCACCGCCGCCGTCGGCCGCCGGTCACCGCCGCCGGAAACCGCCGTGGTCGCCGGAAAAATTACATGCAATCCGAACAACTTATATTTTCCGAATCCCCTCGTTATTTCCTACGTTTTCCACTAAAAATATACGACATGCAATGGGTAAATAAAATGGTGATCAAAAGTAATTTGGGTGGAGATTAAGCTTGGAGTTGAAGCCTTCATCAAGCTTGTTCTTGTTTTGATCATTGTGATCTTGTCTACACTTTTCTTATGGTAAAAGATTTAATGAGACTTGTTTAAGTTTATTTTGATTTCATTTTATGTATGTACATGTATTGTAAATGATGATCAAGAAATAAAATGATACATGCATGCATAGATCTAGGTAAGAAATGACTAAATCAATTATTAAATCTTGCTAGAAATCATTGAAAATTTAGGGCTGTTGTTAACAGCAAGTTCTGGATTTTTGGGTTGGCTTAATGGTTGATTTGATTTACCTAGGTTGTAGAGAATTGAGTTATGAACATATGGCTAATTGGATACTCAATGGAAAGTAAAAATTGAATAAGTTATGACCATTTTACCAAAAGACATCAGTTCTGACCTTGCTGTACAGATGGCACAAAAAGTCATACTTACGTACTGAGTTGGCTAAAAACCTAAAACTATGAGACCTAGATAAAATCATGTAGGTTCTGTACCAATTGGATGATCAACCAATTCATTATGGTTTGTAAATGGCATCAAAAATGGTGAAAGTGAGTTTTCAGTCCAAAGTTGTAACTTGACCTTTGTGTAGTGATTTGATCATAAGTATATGTATACTTAAAATAAGTATAAAAGTAACCTTGGATCTGTAATATATACTTAAATATGAAACTAAGGATGTAAAGTTTTCAATTATATCATTTACGGTTATTAAAATACGACTATTTTCGTAAACCTAAACGTATATAAAATTTTACGTCTACACGAACACTATAAATGATAAAACGTTTTTACAACTAAAACCCGAGGTGGTAGGACCCACTTCTTGGGAGTTTTTAAAAGTTAACTTACTGATAATAAACATGTCCCGACCTCGAGAACCCGAAAATTTATAATAAGACTCATTTACAAGCTTAAATGGGCCATAAGGCCTGATTGGGCCACTAGGCCCAATGTATTAAAATGGACATATTGGACTTGGCTTTAAGCCCAACCCATTTGGGCTTAATTAATGGGCTAAGACCTGGTCTTGGGTTAATAATATCAACTTAAACATTTAATGGACTTACTTATGGGCCTATTGGGCTTTTTGGGATATATTGGACCATAAGAGTAAAAATGGCAAATAGAAACTAGTTAAGAACCTAGAAAAACCTAAGTGTGAAGTAATTAAATCATTTGGGTCATGATCATCATATAAGATACATGTATATATATACATACTTATTTATTTTACGAGTCATCGTTAATTTTATCGGCTAGAAACCTAAGACCCATTACAATTGGTATAGGTCTCGGTTGATCGACGCGCTTACGTCCGAAGTTTTTATTCATCGATATTCTCGTCCGACATCACCAAGTGAGTTCATAGCCTCGCATTTTAATATTTGAATTGATTTATAAACCCGCGAGGGAGATAACATGCTTGTTTTTAAAAATTGAACACAAGGGACTTGAATGTATGCTAGTAGCCTTGATTATTATAAGTTGGAATTAACTCGCTAGACAAAAGACCCGCGGAAATCATGAATTGTTAATTGCCGGGTAATGGCATACGCTTATACAAGGAATAGTACTATTTGGAGATTACCACCTCCAATCCGTGACGACTAGCTATCGTCTCGTGTCGGGAAAATGACACTACGGATGCGTTGTATAGAGAATAAGATACACTCATAGCGAGGGTGTATAGTGGGCATTTTTATGAAATGGTAACGTTCGATTCATGAGGCTTATAATAATCCCCCTATAACGTTGTCTGATCCACATCGTTATATCCTGATAATTTTGAGAAATGATACTTGTGTTCGGAAGAATTTTATTGTTTATAAATATAAACTCTATGGATTCACTCAACATTATTGTTGACGTTTTAGCATGTTTTATCTCAGGTCCTTGAAGGTAATTCGGCGATGGAGATTTTGGTTAACGCTTATGGAAAACCAAATATTTTGAAGGCCCATTAAATAAAAGTCATTCGAAGAATATTTCAAAAATGTTGTATGAATTATGAACAATTTGGGACCTATGATGTAAACTTTTATTTCGAATGAATGTGTTTAAAGCGTCTCCTTTCGAGTCGTTTTCTATGCTTGAGTTATTGTATTAACACGTAGCACCCCAAATGACCCTTCCGCTGATATATGAAAATGGGGGTGTTACAGATTGGTATCAAGAGCTTAAGTTATAGAGAACAAAAGATTTTCAAAAAGAAAAATGAACGAAAGAATTTTTGAAATCTTTTGACTATAACGGTGCAATAGAAATCTCCGAATTACCGACGGGACAAGAATGAGAAGGATTTATTTATCGATATATATATGGAAAAATATATATGTTGTAATATGAGATTTTCATTTATTTTGAATATAAATGTTGATTATGTGATTATTTTAATACTAATACGAGATATTTATACGACGCGGATTGTCATGAAGAACCCTAACCCCCCCTAACGAACCAAACGAAGCTATTCCCGAAGAAAACCCAGTTATTCCCGATCCGAACCACGTTGTGGACGCCCATGATCCCAATGTAATGGTTGACATTCCCGATGATGAGGAGTTAGTTGATTATGATGGGGTAATGATGAAGAAAACCCGAAAGAAGATCCGGAAGAAGATCCAGAAGAAGACCCGGAAGAAGAACCAGAACCGAATAATGGACTTGTGAATCTATTTGCCCTACATGTTGACCTACATCAGCCCGGTGTTATGATTGGTTGGTTAGAGGAGAAAGATGGTGTAAATGAAGGTGTTAATAATGAGGATATTGAAGACGAAGATGTTGAGATTGAGCTCGATGACGATGCTGAGTTGATATTTCCTTATGAAGTGGAGGGTGACAAAACCCCGCCACCTGGAGGTGTGTCATCCAATTCTGAGCCACCTAATGCAGAGCCACCTAATGCGGAGTCATCTGATTCTGTATCATCCGATTCTGAGTTAGAGGACGAGGAGGCCGATGTTGCACCTGAGGACACTTTTGGGACTATTACCCAAAGGCCTTATGCTGTTCGCGACTTTCCGAGGGGTGTACTTGAGGTAGGAGAGCCATCTTCTGCTCATGACTCATCTTATGTCGGTGGATTGGCACCTTGGGCATTGAGACGTGATTTATAGGCGTCCCGTACACGATCTAGAGTCACGGAAGCTGAGTTGGGCAAATGCCAAACTGAGATTGCTCTTCTGAAATCAAAGAATAAGATCGGAGAAAAAGAGAGAGAGATACTTGATCAGGATTTGGGAAACGTTGAGCATGTTTTGGGTGATGTTTTAGAGAGGTTGAAGGTGTTAGAGAGCGGGGAGAATGCTACTTCGACGAAGAAGTTGGTTGAGGCTGAGATGAAGTTGGAGTTGGCTCGTATGGAGCGTGATATGGTGGAGAGGAGATTACATGCATCTTATGGGTGGAACAAGAGGTTTTATATGGAGATGGTTCGCATTGGGACTGTTCCTAAGCCACCATCCAATGATGAAGGTACTGAGCGTTCGAGAAAGAAATCGAAGAAATCTTCTTTTGATGGGACCAAGGGACCTTCCGAGCCACGTGGACCACCTGGTGACTCTTAGTAGATTAGTTTATCGTTTGTAGTATCTCTTGTAAATCACTAACTAAACTGAGATATCAGTTAGTAGAACTAGTCTTTGGAGTTGTATAGCATTAGATGGTGACATTTAATGTGTGACGATACAACTTATGACTCGTTTGTGATTAATGAAATGACTATCTTTTGATTTCTAAAATTCTACGTGAGTCGTTGTTATCTTTCTTTTCTTATTTCTTTAAGTGGTTCCTATTGATTGATGCAATCATTGAATGAATACTCATTATGATTTGAATTGCGTTGTAACTTCTTCTCCTCGTATTCTCAATCGCCATCGATATCATGGATCTCATGATGATTTTGGCTAAACTCATTTCCTATCATATTGTAATCATTTCACCCATTCATTTTGTGAACCACTCTTTATTACGCTCATGCAAACCACTTATTGTTTAATAAGTTAATATAATATCACCTGAGAAAATTTAAATTGTCATCATTTTATGAGTTATTTTAATTGAGAATTATATATAGTTGCTATCACCATAAAAAAAATTATTAAACATCGTGTAAATTAAATTACTTTCATACTATGAACGGTTCTGTAAAATCATTTTTGATTTCTATCTTATAATTAAGCATGTAATGTATCCCATAACGAGCTATGCAAATAAGTATGTAAACCAATTTGTAACAAATCATGTAAATATGAGTTTGTAAATATTCATGTAAATATGAGCTTGTAAATATTCATGTAAACACGTATGTAATCGACCATGTAATTGAATTTGCAAACAATTTAGCAACAAGCAAGTTCTCACCCCAAAAGTTATAAAGCGTATGAAAACAAGTAAAACAGGGGGCTATAAACTCACAAAATCCCTTAAAACAATCACATTGTTATAAGATAACCGAGTAAGTATAAGAATTTGTAGACAAGCATGTATCCCCCTCGCGGGTTATAAAACATTCAAAAGATTGAAAAGCGAGGCTATGAACTCACATTGATTAAAGACCACGATCAATTAATCCAATTAAATCACAACTGAATCTGCAACGATCTCGACCACGACCTATAATTATGTCGTTCGATTATAACACGTAATAAATACGACCAACGATGCGTACATCGTTACCACGAAATCATACATATTTTAATATGTATACATACTATACATGTGATGAGAAATCCACTTGCGCGTCTTTAAACCTTAACCCTTAGTATATTATATGAATATATACTATTTTCCGTCCAATCATAGCTTATGTCGAATATTTACCGAAAGTTACTATTTTTAGACTCTTCGTTTTTAAGACCGAACAATGTTCTTAAAATAATTAATTGAAATAATAGATCAACCGACCTTTAGTTTTGACCCGCTATGTCTTAATTTTAAAACTTTTTTTTAAAACAGACAATCCTGCGCAAAGTAAAACGTCATCAACGACAACTTCGTAGTTTCGCCGAAAGCTTGAACGGACTCGAAAGTCTGCTCAACATTGTTTAATTAATAAATCTGCACATTTTTAATATATATTAAAATAACCTATTTTTTTCTACTAAAGTGTAACTATTTCGCTTTCGAGTTCCAGTTTCTTCTTTAATTGAGATTAAATAGTACCTGTTTTATATCAAAACGTCCGTAAAAATATAATTTGTTATATTTTGTAAACCAAAATCCGACCTTTCAAAACCTCGAACCCCAAATCCTACGTTCTATTTTCTGATTTAAATTATCCGTTATTAAAAGGCGCCAAAGTCCGTTTTTAGTTCAATTCTCGTCTAAACTATATCTAGTATTGCTTATACATTATTATCAATCCCGTTTTAAATATTTATATCATATTTTACTTAGACGTCGCAAGTTTATACAGATTTCTATCACATATAATTAACCGATCAATCAAATCAAACAATTAAAATACTTTGTGGTGCAAAACCAAACTCACTCTTTTCGGTGTCACCACAATCAAACGCACCCCTCTCGGCTGTTTTACCAACCAAACCAAACACCCTTCGGTGCTAAACCCTTAGCCAAACGCACTCTATTTGTTTATTAACCAAACGGACACACCCTTTTTCCGTGTTACAAAACCAAACGCCCCCCTGCCCCCCACCCCACTACACCACTCACCCCCCCATCGCCCCCCACCCCTCGGGCGTTTAATAACCCACAACCCGACGCACCCTTGTCGGTTGTTAACCCACGAAACCAAACCCGACAACCCTTGTCCCCCGGCTGTCCCCGGCTGTCCCAACAGCCAACCCAGCAACCCGGCTTCTTTTGTTGCAACCCAACCCGACAACCCCTCCCCCCGGCTGTCCCCGCAGCCAACCCGACCCAAACCAACAAACAAACACGACACACCCTCTCCGTTAACCCACAAACCAACGCACCCTTGCGGCTGTGAACCCACAACCCGACACCCTCCCCGGCTGTCCCACAGCCAAACCCAAGCAAACGCACCCTTCTCGGTGTTATAAACTCCAAGCGCACCCTAATCTATTCCAAACCAAACGCACCCCGCTGTGGTGAAACACCACAGCCAAACGGACCCCTTATGGTGGCGGCTGCCACCGAACAAACAAACACCCCTTGGTGTTATAAGACAAACCAAACGCACCCTTTTCGTTATTAATAAAACCACAAACCAAACCGCACCCTCTTCGGCTGAGAAACCCACAAACCAACGCACCCATTTCGCGCTGCTCTAACCCAACCCGAAGCGCCTTGGCCGTGACCCCAGATGCCCAACCGCACCCAATGGGCTGGACACACGACACCCTATCCACCCCGGTGGATGCTGCAGAAGAAACCACACGCACCCTTTAATGGGGGCCCACCCCGCCTGATGGTGGAGTGGCTGCGGTGATGGTGGTATGATGATGATGATGTGGAGGTGGTGATGGCAGTTGGTGGTGATGGTGGGTGGTGGTGACGGCTGTGGTGATAAGGCGCGTGAAGGAGAGTGATGGTGGGGATCGAGAATAGATCGGGGTAGAGGAGTGGGGACAGGGTTTTTTGATTTGCGCCAGAACCACCTCAACCGGAAAAGTTCCTGCCGAAAACTTTTCCGGCGGTGGCGGGCGGCGGCAGTGGTGGCCGGATAATGAGGAGGGAGAAGAGAGAGTTGTATGAGAGTGTGTTTAATTTTTGTAAATAATGAAATAAAATGTAATATATATATATATATATATATATATATATATTAATAATTTTGACAAGTCTCTAATAGTTTAGGGTCTATTTTGTAACTTTTTAATATTCGTTTACTAACGACATCGGTTCCGGACTCGTTTGCGCGACTTAACAGGTCGATATCACATACACCGCAAACCTCGCGCCATTGTTTTTAAATCCTTTTCCCTTGAAATAATCAAAATTTAAAAATCAGCTATTCTACGATCTAAAAATTGTATCTCGCTTGATATATTTCATAAATATTTTACAACATTTACTAAAAATAATCTGTTATCATTTTGCGAACCGGTTTTTGCCTCATCCAGAAATAAAAATGGATTTTAAGCTCAGTATTTCCGATCTACAAACAACGCTTTTTTAATTAAAATGATGACACTAATTTTATAATTTAATATTTTCATTAAAATAAATACGATAATTAAAACCAAATTTAATTATTTTTGTGTGTCAGCGTTGTAGTTTTCGATAAATGGTTTGCGGTGTTGTTTTAGCCCTTTTCGGCTCGTTCCAGGTCCGGGCAAGACAAACTAAAAAGTTGTCTGGAATATCATTTCACATCAAATTACTTTAAAGTCCGAGTCGTGAAAACGTGATTTAGATGATCGTTCTTATAAGTCAAGCCAGACCCTAAAAGACCAAAGATTTAAATCGTTCATTCAAAATTTTCTAAAAATTCTCGGATTATGTTATAGGAATGCAATCAATTGTGGCCTTAGCAAAGAGCAAGTTAAACCTTTAGTGAGTAACAACACTCTTAGGTCAACACTATAAATGTTATCCTTTCTTGACTCTCAACAAAACTATACTTTTATCAGTAGCTTAAAGTCAGAAAGATAAGAACAAGACATTCAGTTGTTTTAGTAAAAAGAACATCCATTCTTTTTGTCACAAATTTGTAACACACTAAACAAAGTTATATCTTAAGCTCCTTACAAAACAATCTACAACATTAACATCAAAATCCAATGGTTCCTGTTTTTGATTTACACTTTTTCTAGAAATTCTACCTTTACCATCTCCAAAGGAAACAAAACCACCATCATAATCTTCATATTCAGTAAGATAGCATTTGTTTCCAGTCATGTGCCTTGAGCAACACTGTCGTCTAACTCCTCTCTTCATTTGTACTCCTTCTGTCAGTGGGTTGCACCTGCACATAAAATAAAAGAATAAGACTCTTTTAGGGATCCAAGCCATTATAGACTTGGATCTGCCTCGTGCATTAATTTACATAGAATATTTCTTTGACTAAAAGTATTTGATGCACTACTGTTTTGGCTTTCCAAACTCAGCATGCTGAGGCCTTAACAACATTAACCCCTTTTCTCTTGTTTTCACTTACTACTGCTCTATCCCTAGCAGTAGTATCTTGTACCGACTCAGTTTAACCTTTTTTATCAAATACACTATTTTTTCCTTCTGAAACACCTGTTAAATGGACTTGTGGACTTATGAATATCTTTTTTATAAATCATTTGATACATTCGTCTAGGATGATCACAATGTTTTTGAGCCAGCAGTTATTAACTGGTCTAAACAGCAGTATTAACACTTGCACCACAGCATATTAATTTTGCCTAGAACCCATGGTTTAAAACTGCTTGTGGAACAAATCTTCTTTTAGGGTGAGGGTGAGTCATTTTATTAGCAAAGTTCTTTTGATTCACCCTACTTGAGTTGTTCCACACTGGTCTTATAACCTTTTTATCACACACATAATGAAGATGCTCAAAACTACCACAAACAAAACAAGCTTTATTAATCATTTTAAAGTCACTTCCTAGTCTTTGGGTCATAAGATTGTTCCAGTTTCTTTGGTTCCCTCTAGGATAGTGTTTGTTTTGTTTAGGTTTTTTTACCTTCTCTACTGTTTCCCTAGTAGACTTAACATGTTTTATCTTTTCAGTGCTAGGTCTAACAGTTTTATCCTCAACATTAGGTATAAATTCTACCTCACTATCATCATCAGAATTCCAATCCTCAATGACTGGAGGTCTAAAGCTGTTATTCCTAATAGTTTTAGGTTCTACTGCATCACCATTACTTTTTACTTCAGCAGACTCATGATTTGACTCAACTGTCTTAACATTACTAGGTGTAACAATAGTAGTAACATCCATATTCTCACTTTCAACTATTTCATCCATAAACGTTAGATCAGGTTTGAAGGGAATGAAGTTCCCTGTATAAGGTAGGGGAACTGCATGATATCCCTTATCAGATTTGGACATATTATTCTCATGATTTTCTAACATCTCAGATGAATTCACAAAGCTCCTACTGCAGGAAAGCTGCAGTTAGAATAAGCTGCATATATCTATCCAGTTTTAAACTTGACACTAAACTTGACTTTCTAGCAATGTTATCAAAAGATTTAGATGAATTTTGAAACTTCTCTAATGTTAGTTTTAACTCATCTCTTTTTTTTTTCTTTTTCCAATTTCTTTTTGTTTTCAACTAAAGCATTATCTCTTAGTTTAACTTCAAGGTTTAAAACATTAATGCTTTCTTCATACACAGCCTCATTTTTCTTATAGTGAGCTAGTCTAGCTTCTACTGATTCTAAACCTGCTTTATAAGATACTAAATTAAATTGAGACTTTTTGTAATCTGAAGACAAACTATCATATTGTTCTTTAAGAGTAGCATAAGCTTTTACACATGATTTAGAACAAGAATCTACCTCAGAATCTGAACTGGAAGAACTTCTTGAAGATGTATATGCCATCAATGCAAAGTTTGTTGGATGCTCTTCTTCAGCTTGGTAGCTCTAATCATACCCTCCAATTCCATCTTGAGCAACCAAGGCATTTTCAGTGGGAGTTTCCATTGTCACACTTCTTCTACTATTCTCTCTTCCTCCATTTTCCTAATTTCTAAGAGCTCTACATTCTCTTGCAAAGTGACCATTTTTATGACAATTGTAGCACTCCACTTTAGACATGTCAAATCTAACTCTTTGACTATTTACATCCAACTTCCTACCTGTCCTCTTGATGAATCTCCTAGCTCTAATTGTCAGCATAGCCATTTCCCATTGTAAATCCATTTCTTCTAGGTCATCAAGATCAATTTTTTCTAGATCCTCTTGTGTAAGTTAAGGAGAATTAGGCTGACTAGCTAGGAAAGCACAAATTACAACATCACTAAGATTATCTCCAGATATAGGATTACTTTGAGTATGAGCAACATTAATTCCATAAGTAGTGTTATTTGCTTTATTTATGTTGTTGTTGCTGTTAGTGTTGTTGGA